>ML839947.1:31020-42449 GCA_009831015.1 Picea engelmannii | reverse complement strand
ACATATAGTTATATATCTATAACTATTAAAATATAAATAAATTAACTTACAAACGAATAATATGAATGTAATAAATCAACATACCTTTTTGAATGCAACAAAAAATTGTTTCAATACTGTTGAAGAACTTGAATCTGGATAGTTGAGTTGAATATCATCATAACTTTATTCATTCAACATCTTGACCATTTCCTCTTGTATTTTCATATACGCCTTATGACTAAATAAAACAAAAATAATGTTAAACTGAAAAAAATAATTTTCTTGTCCTAACATAAATAAAAATAACTCAATAGACTTACTTTTTAAATTCATCACACATTTCTTCCATTGCCAATTCTCTCGACCTAACACGTGATAATATAGTTACGATAATTTTATCATCGTTCACTCCTTGTATTGATCTCCAAGGTGTTATAGTCATATCATCGGGAAGATTTTTTATGTCAGGACCTGTCTTACTCGTGCCACATATCAATGGTTTATCCTTCTTAACTCTATAATTTTTTATACTAATATTTTCCCATAGGGTGAAGATCTCATCTATCAAATCCCATACATGTCCAGTTCTAAATCCCAATTGAAAATAGTTATCCACAACTCTAAATATATCACTTCCTTTGCAATTTTTTTCTTTTGTATTTTCATCATCAAGTAGGAATCATGTTTCCATACAACATTGCTTCTGAAACTTAACATCAACATTTGATCTCTCCCCACGACATATTTTAGAAAATTCATTATGGATAAATCTCACCCTTTGAAAGAAGGTCATAGACATTATGTACTCATTGTCTTTGTTATGATCCCATGCCAGTTGTTACGAGGAAAATCTCTCTATGGCTAGGGTGAACCACAACAGACAGGTATGACTGCAGAAATCAAATCAATTCCGGTATATGCTATATAAACTAATGTGCAAGAGAGATACGAAAGAGGCCTACCTCGTCCAAACATTTAATGATGTCCATCATTGAGCACTTCGACCCAAATATTTATACCTGGAACACGTTATCAACAAATAAGCAGAGCAAGCATATAGTGATAATATAAAAGGTTAGCACATTAGATAGCATAATCCATTAATATACAAAAAAAACATGTCCATGGATCATAATACATGTATTTGCAAGATATCAATTGGACGATAAAGGAGTATTTATATTAATAAATGATCAACAAAAGTGAAAACATTACAGAATTCCGTGTCAGCACGGTTCAGAACCAAGAAACCGAGTTCCTTCCAACTGGGCCTCCACCACTTCAATCCTCCACCAAAGGCAAGCTCATATAAAGGAGACAAAGAGGTTCTACATCAATAAGGGAATATCTTGGGGGATGAACATTGTGTTCAGACTTAAAGGACAAAGGGATGCAGACTAAAAAATGAAGTAATAATTTCTCCAGATTAACTTTGCTCTCAAAGTTGAATTCTCTCTCCTTTTCCATAGCTCAGAATTGGCTTCTTTATAGCCTTCACAATGCAACTGAAGGGCCGATTCAAAACTTTTCCAGTATATGGAAGGCCAAGGATTAGAGATCTACTGTCGTGACATTGAAACCCGACATTTAATTTTTATTTTATGGCACAAATCCCGATGTACACGGGTTGTAGTGGAGCAGCCAGCATATACACTTGTTGTATAGCTTGCAAGGCCCGTACAAGTGGAAAAATATTTATTTTTGTCTCTAGATTTATCAATCAGGGAAAGTAAGTCTGCATGGGGGAATGGAATAAGGCCCTCTCTGCAATATTGCATAGGGTGAGGAAAAGTTTGCTCTAACAAGTGCCCCCTAATGTGTGAGGTTAGAGGAGAATCTGCGATGGCCGAAATACATTATAAATAACCCAGAAGTGGAGTGGTAGAGAACCAACTAGAAGAACTCAATTTCTCATTACATTATGTATTGACTTTGCATACATGGCTACCAAAAATACACTGCATATCCATGTGAAAAATATACCAAACAAGTGTTTGTGGCCATGAATAGGCAAATAAAAATGCGGTTACATGCCAAAAGTTGTCATAGTCACGAACAAGGCCCAGTAGAACCAATCTCAAAACCAAATTGAAGATATCTGTATACCATGGAGTACAATCTGATCTCCCATGATCACTGAAGTCATATAGGTACTGGTCCATTGAAAAGGAAGCAACAACTCAGGAAAGTTGTGGCCACATAGTGATGTCTTCAAGTCTTCTACACTATCTGCCAAGGGCACAAGTCTACATCATGTGAATAAAGGATTTGAGGTCGAACATAATGAGACATCGTTTGATTACCGGTCATTGAGGTATACCTTTAAAAAACATCAGACAACCTACTGATAATGAAAGTAGGTATCAAGGCACCAAGTACATTCTTACAAGTGTGAATAGAGGAGTCGATGTCGAACACCTGAAGAATCCATCTATCAAGAGACATTGATGTATTCCCAACTGTCGATGGCGAGAGAGACTACCACTAATGACTAAAAGTCTCAAGGTACTCATAAGACTCTAGGCTTCGTTTCCATAATAAATGGGCTGATGTCAATGGAAAGAGACTTGTTGAAAGGAGAAGATTAAGGCATCTCTCATCAATTAGCACGAGGTGCAAAGCAGGAGCTTCATGATTTGGTGGAAATCGAACGAAGAACAAGTTTCACGAACCAACAACCCAATGCGTATTTTGTGTGTGCCAAGTGTAAGAGATGCACGAAAAAGACCCTCTGAATAGAAGCCAATGATGAAAACTACTGAAAGGGCGAGGAAACCACCAATAAGGTTAATGGCATCCAAGACACTACACGAATCCCAATGTGTGAATATATTTCTTGTCGTTGAACACAAGGGAAACCACCCAATCAACGACCAATGATGAAATGTCGACTATTGGGTTCAAGGTGACCTACCACTTATGAAAGTAGGGCTAGGGTGCATGATAGGACTAAAGTATCATGTGATTCTGAGACAAACTGAGGGTATGGATGACATACAAAGTCAAGAGTTCTGAGGAGTGGCCGACACAGGTTGATAGACTTCCTTTGAACAAGAGCATGAGACATATGGAGGACTCCGACAACATAGACCCAAAGATAAAATCATGAGATGCGGGAGGCATCAATGAAGTTCTCTGTAGGGGATGGAAGAGTAACCAGTCGGTAGAGAAGACTTTGTAACAATCTCAACTTCCTAAGGCCATGCTAAACCCAAAACTATGATGAATGGACTCAAATAACTTTTTTCTTTGTTTAAAGGCGACACGACTGCTGCCAACATAAGATAATACTCCCTTCCCACCTGTATTTTTTTTTTTTTTCATAACAAATGAATGATATGATACAGAGGATGAAACGAGTGTCACGGGTAAGAAAAACTAGTTCCAGCAGTAGAACATACCTATGCTCAATGCAGGGAAGGGCATGCGGGAGATGGACACTTACGGGAATGTTCCCTCCTAGGTATAGGGTGTCAAATTACGAAGGATATAAACAAGGCTCTGCTTGGTTGAGGATGCAACACTGTTGAGGCAAATGGTTTATAATGCAAAGCAAGAACCGACTATAGGCTCAATACTGCAAGCAAGGGAATGAGATGCAATCACAACTTAATGCCAAAAATGTATTTTTTTATGTCTTTTAGTCTACTTGGTGTGAAAAGGGGATAAACTCGTGCCAAGTAGATGTCTCTTTAAAACCAATTTACGAGTGTGAAAAAGACAAGTTCACTCGGCAATCTTTTCACTTTTTGATAACAAGTTGAAAAAGAGCTTAACTAAGACTCATGATCTTTCAAATATAATTTAACGAGTGTGAAAGGGACAAATCACTCAACAATATTTTCGTTTTTGAAAACAAGTCTGAAAAGAGCTTAACTAAGAATCACGACCTTTCAAGTCCAATTTAGCAAGTGTGAAAGGGACAAATCACTCGACAATCTTTTCATTTTTTGAATGAGTCGGAAAAGAGATTAACTTGGACTCGGGGATTTTGTTCTAAGCATCATGTAATGGGCGAGGCCAAGGCTTCTGTGCAGGACTTATGTGAAAGGTCAACAACTTATGAAGAGCTGGCACAAGCTTGGGAAAACCCAAATCTTTCCAAGTCGAGGATGATAAAATACTTGCAGAGGTTACCTTATCTACAATATATCGAAGAATGCCCCTTATCTAGAAGGGTGTAGAAGAAGGAAGTTGAGGCTCTACAATATCACTCCAATCAAAGAGAACCACCCTAGGACTTGAAGGGAGCATACTCGAAGAGAGTGGAATGCTCCCTAGTGAAGAAGGTACAGAACTAGAAATGTTAAGGAAATGTTCGAAGGACACATCACCCTCTAAAAGAAGAGTGGGAATAACCGAATATTGCATCGACAATATCACTTCCTTAGCCTTTTCATTCTCCAAGAGAAGAGTGGGATTGGCCGAAGATTGCATCAACATAACCACTTCTTCAACCATTGGTTGAATAGGATGCAAGACCACAAGGTCAAGGGAAGCATCAACCCTAGAAATAGGAGTGGTGTTGGTCGAATATTGCATCAACACGACCATTGGTTGAACAGGATGCGAGACAACAAGGTCAAGGGATGTATCAACCCCTAAATGAAGAGGGGTGTCAGCTGAAGATTACATCAACGTGACTGTTGTATCAACCAAAGAAGGTTGGGAATCCAAAGACGAGTTAGAACCCGAAGGGCCCCCAGGAAAGGACCACACATCTTGTAGCATAAGAAGGGCACAACGGAGTACAATGATCTCCTTTGTAAAGCCTACAAAGGATCTTGGGCTTACGTCTTACATGTCTAGGCTTATAAATAAAATGAATTCCCCCAGCATGACTTGTAGTGACTGGTGACATGCTCCCAACATGACTTGCAGAGGCTAGTAGAAAATATCCAACATGACTAGCAGAGGTTGGTGATGAATCCCCAACATGAATAGCAGAGGTTTGTGATGTATGTGTAGTGTGACTAGCAATGACTAGATTTGTGCCCCCAACATGACTTGCAGCGGTTGTTTTCTGGTCTTCAACATGACTAGCATAGGTTGTCGACCCATCTCTAACATGAATCACAAAGGTTGGTGATATAATGCCAGTATGCGACTGACCCTCACAAGACGAATTCGAAGAAGGTAGGGTCCAAGGATCACTAAAATAAGAAGTGCGGAAAGGAATAGACCTCCCCGTCGAAACGAGCCTAATGGATATGGCATGAACATAATGGTTCAATGTAGAGAATTCAAAAGTACCCATAAGGGAAGAATACATTCTGACACCGACATTCTCAGTTGTCGGCTGAGAATTGTTGATTACAAGGATCGACTGTCCAAGAAATGCATTATTAATAGAGCACGCAAAGGATAACCGATCGATCGTCAAGATATTCCCTTCATGAGGAAAACAAAGGATACGAAAGATGGACATCACGACGACGATCATAACATAAGTCCAATTGTGACCTAGTAATAGGTTATAATCAAGAGGCGCATAAACTACCTCTACCTCCACCTCTACCATCTTTCTACCTAAATGGATCAGAAAGGCAGGGAGAATACTGTGAGGGAGGAAGGAATGACCGTCAAAATCAGTCAACATGTTATGACTTGGAAAGAGGTGGAGAACTGAGAGCTTTCCAACAGGCTAGGGACATCACACACATAATAGCGCCTTCATCAACAACTGGACATTTGATGGTATACTTTGAGTACTCCACATGGATTTGGAAAGCCACATGGTAAGGCAAGAGAGCCTTAACATCTGTGACGTCAAACTTGATAACCTTTGAGCCATTGGGTTATAGAGATCCTAGAGAAGGGAGTAAGGAATTCCTCTATGAAGGAAACATTTGGAGTACCTCCAAAGCCGACATCGCACAAGGGGTTTGGCCTGGGTCCTCAAAAATAGAGTAGTTCCGGGTCACTCTAGCATTTGGATTATGGGTAGAGCTCTTGAGTACTCCTTTCGGAATACAAGGCGGTGGATTTGGTTTCTCAATCTATAAAGTCATCTCTGGAGGAGGAGGAGGAGAAGATTCTAGACCAAGAATAGTTTGTTTAGAACTATAGTCTCGAGATCGAGTGGCTACATCTATGTTTTCATCGAACATATTGATACATAAACGATCTCCATCTTGTGATTGCTGGTTTTGATTTCCACCTTATGTTTTTCTCGTTTTCCCTCTCTAGCATTATTACTCGTCTTATCATTATTATTATTTTCCCTGGGTTTATTACCATTTTTTCCACCCTTATGGTTATTGCATCCTTTCCTCTTATTCCCTCCTGGTTGTTGGTCACCATTCAATTTGGTCGATGATTGCACTGAGTGTACATCCATTGACTGAGTGGGGTTGGAAGACACAAATGAGGTTGGTCCTCTTGCAGACGGTCTTAAAGACAAATCTTTCAATTGGTTTGTCACCGATTTTGCAGACTTTACATTGGCTGAACCTACAATGCCATTGGCATGAGGTTTGGGCTTTTTCCTAGGGTCATAAGTAGACCACAATGTGTTAGGAAGGAGGTGATATAACATCCCAGACTGAGCATATATCAAATCTAACTGTTGGGCCTTAAAGATCGCTTCTTCCTCAGTGGTAACCCCAGAAGTAGCAACATCCTTCAAGATAGGAGGGTGCAAAGACTTAAGAAACCATTCTAAAAGAAAGGCCGGGGGTATAGGGGTCTTAATCAACCTCTTCCATCTATGCCACTCTTGGATATGGTCCGAGATATGAGTGGCGGTATCTTGGCATAAATTAGACAACAACTCTAGGCTAGCATCATAACGAATGGGCAACTGGAAGTGGTTAAGAAATACCATCACCAATTGAATAAAAGTCCCATATGCCCCCCTCAGTAGCTCAATATACCATTTCACTACAACTTCGATAAGAGTGCATTGAAATAATCTCAAATGAATAGAATCGTCATTAAGGGAGTTTGATGAGCACCAAAGGTGAAAGGTAGTGACGTGATCACCATGATCCTCTCCATTCTTACCCTCAAACTTTGGGATGTCTGAAGGAAGTTTGGTGGGGACCGGGGGCCATGTAGGATCATGACTCATGGGTTCATTCATTAACTTAGACAAATATGGCAGATTAAGCGTGGCCAGAAAAGGGAGACGGGGTTTTGACATCTAGCCCCAACCTCCCGGGAAAGATTTTGCTTCTGGATTCAGAGGCCATCCAGGGTTCTAGTAAACACCATGGCCCTGTCCGACATTATAAGGCCCTCCTCTGGGCTGATTCATATAAGGTTGGTTGGGCGTCATTCCAACTAGAATGTTCTGTTGAGGGTTATAGAAATTGCCCCCAGTCAGATTAGATCCGGGTTGGGGGTTGCCCAAAGTGTGAAACTAAACTCCCCCAGATTGGTAACAGAAGGATAGAGGTGGATTCGTCATGCAAAATGTATTGGTCGGAATCTGCACTGAGGAGGTAGGATTTTAGGACGGAAATTGAGCCGCAAATTGTCTGCCAGGTTGACTATTCCACCTAGAAGTAGGAGGATTGGACCCGGTGTTAAAAGAAGGGATACCTCCCATATTAGGAGCTATTTGAGGGATTTGATATCCACCAAATGAAAAAGGAGTGGAAGGAGGTGTATTTCCCCAAGCCCAATTCTATCATTAGAGCCAGCAGCTGGGATGGAGTTCAAAAATTGCGAGGTGAAGTTAGGCATACCATAAGAAAATGGACTAGAAGCCATAGGGATGGAATGAACATTGTATCTCGGTGAGTGGCCAAGATACCCAAAGGGGTTCGAGGAGGTAGAATGAGAATTAACTATAGGTTGGGCCATAATAATTATAGGTGCCTCTGGTACTATAACCATGGAGGTTTCAGTAGTCGAAGGGGTGCCATTAACTATAGTGGGTATGGGAGTCGAAGGGCTCCCAGAATTTCGAAGACTAGGTCCAGTACTCATCCTTGTAGAATCACAAGTCTGAACAGTGGATGTGTGTGTACCACGTATAATGACTCTACACCTTTTAGAAGTCAAGGACATGAATTTCGGTGGTAATTGTAATAAGCGATGAGACCGACGGGAGGCTGGTTCGACTCCACGGTGACTTAAGACTCTAAAGATAAAAAATATATCCTAAGGCCAACTACTAAGCAAAGATCACACCAAAATTCAAATATCCAATATGCATGCAAATGGGGTAAAGTGGTTGAGTGGCCTCCCTCCCTAAAGAAGGTATGTCTCATCCAAGAGGGACCTGAGACTCCCCACTAAAGATCAGAGGTAACAAAATCAGTTATAGGGGCCCTCGTGAGCTTAACATCCAGTCGGTCAGACCCCCCCAGAGAGGTAATCCTCCATAAAGGCTGTGTGCTTTATGACCCCTATCTGACCCAGGGTACTTGTAGAATAACCCCTACAAGTAACCTATGAGATATATAAGTCAAAAAACTAATAAATCACTGTATAACTGATGCACAGGAAAGCAGTCGTAAGTCTGGATTACAGTTTAGGCATGGTATCAAAGCCTGAAACCTTGAAAACACTGCCTCTCATGGAGGTATGGGCACTAGAAAGATCCCCAAATACGAATAAATCCGCAGAAATATCTCTGACTCTAGGCGAGTATCAGGGGAATATCCCTTCAACCAACTTCGCGCGACCTTGTGATTAAATCTGGTGTGAGCGGAGCCTCCTGATCTTACCAATTATACAATGGAATTCTCAACTCCCTTTCTTAGACACATATGTTGATTTAATATCCTTGGAGAAGTTTACTCACAACATCCTATTCCAAGGCACTAAATCCTAGACTAGTTTGTGCACCCTAGAAAATAAAATCATTACTAATAAATTTTAAATTATAGCGCTGATTTTATGGCCATGATTACTCAAAAGCGTATGGTGATGAAACTCATGGTGTTATGAATATACTAGAAAGTAAATATGAAAATAATGCAAAGTCTAACTTTAAAGTTTCAATGAATGATATGCTCCTAAAAGCGATGCAATTTTCAAATTAAACTTTGTGATTCATAAATCAAAATGCAATATTTCACTGTATGCACTAAGCTAGTGATAAAAACTAAAAAGACAAAAAAAATTCCAAGCAATGCAAAATGCCTATATTTTGTTTTGTATTTTCAATATATCGAAACTGAAAATGCATGGACTGAAAAGTAACTTGATATATAGCCCTATTGTGTATAAAAGAAAGATAAATCAAGCAGGATATCAAGCAATGAAACACCCAACCTAATGTAGAAGGACAATAAAAATGAAAAGATGAAGAGAAAAACTTCGCCCAAAAATTCAACCAAAAAAGGGTTTGCTGTCATCTCACAGGAACTCAACAGGCACTAAAGGGACCTAAGAAGGCTCAACAAGCATCAAATCCCACCCAACAAACACTAGACCAAGAAAATAGGCAAGGAAAAAGGGTGTATGCTATTGTTTTGGAAAATAGAGTGTATATACGCAGCTTGCAGTGAGAGAACTTGCATGTATACACGGCTGTCAAGCAAAAAGGCACGTATATGCATTGAAACAAGGCTAGGCAAGGGAGAAAGGTTGAAAAATCAGACCTAGAGTGAACAAGAGCTCTCAAGCAATGATACGACAAGAACCACAATAGAAACGAGAGTAATCTAAGGAGAAAAGTACTTCAAACCCTAAGAAAGAAGATTCATCCCCAGTATGGTCGCCAATTCTGTTACGAGGAAAATATCTCTATGGATAGGGTGAACCACAACAGACAGGTATGACTGCAGAAATCAACTCAATTCCATCATATGCTATATAAACTAATTTTCAAGAGAGATAATAAAGAGGCCTACCTCGTCCAAACGTTTGATGATGTCCACCGTTGAGCACTTTGACCCAAATCTTTATACCTGCAACAAGTTCTCAACAAACAAGAAGAGCAAGCATATAATGATAATATAAAAGGTCAGGACATTAGATAGCATAATCCATTAATATACAAAACAAACATGCCCATGGATCATAATACATATATTTGCAAGATATCAATTGGATGGGAAATGAGTATTTCTATTAATAAATGATCAGCAAAAGTGAAAACATTACAGACTTGTATGTTGGCACGGTTCGGAACCAAGAAACTGAGTTCCTTCCAACCGGGCCTCCACCCCTTCAATCCTCCACCAAAGGCAAGCTCATATAAGGGAGACAAAGAGGTTCTCCATCAATAAGGGAAGATCTTGGGGGTTGAACACTATGTTTAGACTTAAAGGACAAAGGGATGCAGACTCAATAATGAATTAATAATTTCTCCATAGTAACTTTGCTCTCAAAGTTGATTTCTCTCTCATTTTCCATAGCTCAGAATTGGCTTCTTTATAGCCTTCAAAATGAAACCAAAGGGCTGAGTCAGAACGTTTCCAATATTTATAAGGCCAAGGATCATATATATTATGTCGTGACATGGAAACCTAACATTTAATTTTGATTTTTTGGCACAAATTCCAATGTATGCGAGTTGTAGTGGAGCAGTCAACGTATACGCTTGATGTATAGCTTGAAAGGTGCGTACAAGTGGAAAAATATTTATTTTTATCTCTGGATTTATCAATCAGGGAAAGTAAGTCTCCATGGGGGAATGGAATAAGGCCCTCTCTGCAAGATTGCATAGGGTGAGGAAAATATTTCTCTAACACCAGTAAATTTGCTTTTGAATTTGTTAAACCGACATAAATTATGCATTTGACTGTCTCAAAAAGAGGATTATTTGGATATTCTTGCATCAATTATCTTCTAGCCTATGTAGAATGATTTCCTCTAATCACATAACATTTGTAGTCAAAAAATTTTGATCTATCAAATTCTTCCCTCGTAGGAACTTCCATTGGGTCAACAAGAACAAGGTAGTCAACCACATGTGCATATGGATTGTACCTAACCAATTATTTCAAATTGTGAATATGCAAGTGATGTGGTTTTCTAATTTAATATTTTTCATGCCCTTCTATGTGTTTATAAAGATGTTTCACATTCAACTGAAATGTGTGGCCATCATCAACTAAGTTTGTCATCCTCATTCTATTTTGAATGACATTTTGTGTTGTTTTCATAATACCATCCTCTAGATCAACACCTGGTTTTATTATTTCTCTTCTATCTTTAGGACTTTCACTATAATACTCTGCACTAACGATGGCTTCTTGAACATTATCAAGATTTGTTTTCTTCCTCTGATGATTTAAATGTGTTTCATCTAAATCAATGATTTCTTCATAATCAATAGGAATAGACTCATCATAAACCACCGCTCTTTTGCATTTATCTTATTTGTTCTTTTTGCGAGAATGAGTGATAACCTCATTGGGACCAATCTCAACAAAATCTTCATTTGGAGTTTCCTCATTTTCAAATGTAAACCTTTTAGGATTTCTAGAATGAGGATTTTTCTTTCTTCTTTCATGTTCTTTTCTGTCTACTCTTGCAGGTTCAAC
>ML839947.1:0-23155 GCA_009831015.1 Picea engelmannii | reverse complement strand
AAACCAACAATGTTGATGTTAATTTTCCTTCAAGTGAGGATTTTCAAGATACTGATGAAGGTTTTCAAGGAACTAAGCAAGATGGTGAAAATTTACACTCAAGTGGGGATTTTGAAAGAAATGAAGATGATTATATCAATGGTAGACACAATGTTGATGATGTTTTTCCTCCAAATGATTATGTTGATGATGATGTTCTCAATCATTCAGCTGCAACAAATCAAGGTGATCGACATTCTCTAGTTTAGTCTCCTGAAAATGTTTTTCTTGATACTCCTTGTGGTGATAAGGAAAATCCTTCTAGTGAGGATGATGAAATAGTGGAGACATTGCAAAGAAACAACGTGTCTAAGACCAGGATTAGACCTTTTTATATCAATCCAAATCATTCTAGCTATACAAGGTCTAGGAAATAATTTCTCACTAAATCAATTTCCATAAGTGAATTGATTTCAAGTGAATGTTTTCAAAAGAATTGTTTGAAAAACATGGACTACATGTATGCCTTGAATAAAAGGAAGACATATTTGTCAATGAATAAGAGCATGAAAAAATCGTATTTGATGGGGTGCATCATATCCATGAATACATGATATGATTATCGCATTGGGAATATTTACTTTGCAGAAAGACTTTCAAAAAAATTCACTCAATTGGTAATCTTCGTCTATCAAGAATCCAGACAAGGATGAAAAAAGATCCATCATTTTATTCAAAGGTACATCATGGATGAGAGAGTGGGCCATTCACAAACATTACATTGTCATGGATGCATGATTTATTTTCCAAACATGGAGAGTGTATGCCAGATAGAGACATAATACATATTACAGATAATTTCTCAAGGAGGAAAATCTACAACTTGTACAAAGGATATGTTGAAGGTGTCGAAGGAAATGGTAATTTTATTACATATGCATATTTTGCAAGCATATGGAAGAAACAATCCAACAATGTATGTATTCCTAAGAATTCAAGGATGGGGATTTGTAGTATATGTGCTACTCTTAAATCAAGAAGAGATAAATGTGAAGGGGAAGAAAGAGGTATGCATTTACTTTTTTTTTTTTTTTTAAATTGAATAGTTATCAACTATGAAAACATACAATCAATATTTTCATTTTATGGCATGTGTAGATTTCATAGTCAAAGCACTTCAGGAACATCAGAATCAACAATCAAGTGAAAGAAAAAAGGTGTACAAACATTGGAAGAAGTGTTATGATGCTCCAAACAAATATTTAGGTATGATAATTGATGTCATGGACCAGAAGAAAACTCTTCTACCAAATTTTGTTTGTACACCAAAAAATTTACAGGAAGAGAATTTCATTCAGTTTCACTTGGCTGGTTGTATGGTTTTCAATGGAAAAATGTTTCCAAGGGTTTACTTCACAGCTCCAAATATTCATAATGATGCAAATATGATCATCACCATAATGCCTCATGTGCTCACTCACGGGTCTGGAAATCTTCCTTAAGTTCTCTATCTACAGTTGGACAACACCAGTCGTGAAAATAAAAATCAAATTGTGTTTGGATATCTAAGCATGCTTGTTGAAATGGGAATATTTCAAAAGGTGAAAGTTGGTTTCCTTCTTGTTGGACACACTCATGATCACATTGATTCTTTTTTCAGTAACATTGAAGCGAATTGTTTTTGGAAGTCTACCATCATTGAATGAATGTATTAAGAAATCATACGTTCCATAGTCTTCTTTTCATATATTATAAGAAACTGTTGACATGTGAAGATTTATTCAAAGATTGCATCGTGAAGAAAAATGTATTGAGCAACTTAATGGCATTAGCTTCCAACATCAATTTTGTTTCAAACAAGTTGATGGGAAAACACTTATATGGGGAAAGCATTATTCAACTACTACAGAATGGGGTTCTTCATTAGGTTTATCATTTTTGAAGTTCATTCTAGATCGTCCAATATTTGCATCAACGTTATTATTTTTACAATCAGTTGCTGAAATCCATAATGCATGGAGGTTTAATAGAGATGTAGATTATTCTGAATGCCTGGAAGAAGGAAAAAAGTCCATTAAGGATACATATGAGTAATTTGATGTTGTTGATTATGTTTGGTGGGAGTCTTTTTTCAAAAGTCAAAGTGACATAATTTCAATCTCAACAAATGAAGATACAATGTTGAGGACTCCATTTCATTGGCCACAAAATATGCCAAACGAATATGAAGAAACAAACATTGTTGAAGTTCAACAAGAATCTCAAGGTACTATTGAGTTTACACAAGCAGAGGAAAGATAAATGTATGTTGGTTCGTGAAGGTCATGTGCACAACGTGAAGCCATGGAAGACCTTTACAGGGGTTCAGTGCAAGATATTAAGGAGGGTAGCATGATCACAGTTTTGCGACTGAAGATCCACATGGTTATCCATTCTGGATTGGAAAGGTTATAAAGATTGAGAAAAAAAATGATGATGTTATTGCAATTGAAGTGCATTTCTATGCAACAAGTACACAACCATTCAATTGTGTGTACAATCCAAAGATGGTAGTTGAGAAACAGGTCAATAGAAAGAGAAAAAGAAAGGGTCAAAATACAACTCGTCGTTGCACTGACCTCTTAAAATTAGATGATGTTGACATACTTGTTTATGGATTCAATTTAACAAAGAGAGGAACTCTTCACTCCAAGACAACAAATATTATCAAGAGGTTGCTGCCACAAGAAATAAATGCAAGATGGGAGTCTGTTGAACCTAGTCATAGATCTAAAAGGAATTTGACATCTGAAATGTTGGGCATGCATGTAGACTCATATGGTTCATTCATCGACAATAGAGAAGAGTATGGATCATCTACATCTTCATCCAATCATCCATCTGAAGACAATGTAGACTCTGATGATATTTCAGAAACCATGAATCAATTTGAATAGGTGTATGAAACATTTTATTCATTTTTTATCCATATGATGTTTGTATGGTAACTAGAAATGAGCATTGAACTTACATATGATCTTACATGAAGTTATGAATATTTTGTTATGTTTTATGAATGATATGTTTTTTATTATGGATAATATAATAAAATTTCTTAGCTCATATGTTTTGAATATGGAAAATATAACAATTGATCTAGATTTAGGAGCGGAATGAACTAATTAATAGACTGGATATCATAAACATAGATATAGGAAGAATAACACAAATAAATAGTAAACGATATCTTCTATTAAATAAACAAATGGGATGAAACTGTAAAACTGTAGAACTGAAACTTGCTCGAATGGTGGTAGCTATCTCTGAGAAGAGATGTGGCTGCTACACACATCCTTCTGAGAAAAATGAATTACAATGAGGCTCCAGAGGCCCTTTTCATATTACTCATGAATGCCAAAACCCTAGACATCCAAAAACCTAACCCTAGAAGGTGAAACTTCAAAATTCATGTGGGCCCTATGGGTAAGCTGGTGTAATTTGGCACCTCAACTTCCTAGGGTCATAAATTTTGCATACAACCTCTGTTTTAGGTGCATGATATCCTGTTGGAAAGGTATTTTAGAGAGCTACACATTCCTCCATTAAACTTTGACTCTGTCTACAGTCTGATTGTGGCGATTAAAAAAAACAATGTTTAGGGCCCCAAAACAACCCTGGAAGTACAACAAGATGTGATGACATGAAAACATATAAAATAAGCCAGTTGGATTAGGCGAGAGGGAACCCGTGTCCACTTGGAGAATGTGTGAGGCTTCAGACAACCCCAGAAGTGTACAACTCACAATTATAAAGTAGTACAAAAAGACATTTTGAATAAAAAACAGACACGAGGATCTAGTTGGAATAGGTGGGTGGCCACCAATATCCATTTGGATCAATCATCCCCCCTTAAGAAGCAATGGTATCCATTGCGTTGAGTTCCCCCATCAGGTGAGGGAACTTCTACTGGATTTGGCCCCAGGTGAGCCACTTGCCTTGGTGTAGGAGTTTCCATGCCTTGATAACCTGATAAATTTGGATTCGTTGCTGGCGAGTTCCCTTGATCTGTGTGTCCACTATCTGTTCGGTGGATGCTTGTTCCATGCAGTCAGGGTTGAGCTATGTTGGTGTCAGTTGTTCGACGATCTCAGAGGTGTCTAATAACGATGGAAAATATGGTCGAAGGAGGTCCACATTGAATACTGGATGCATACCAAGGAAGGGTAGAGTATTGAGCTCAAAAGCATTGCTACCCATAGCCTTGATGATAGTGTAAGGCCCATAACGAAGTGGGAAAAGCTTCCAATGGGGCCCGGTGAGACGCTCCTTCTGCAAATGTAACCAGACTTTGTTTCCAACCTAAAAGTGGTGTGGGGTGTTGATCATGGCATTGCTTGTACTTAGCATTGGATTTCTGCAAAATATCCTGGAACTATTGGCAGATGTGCTAAATACGCTCAATGAATCTGGTGGCTTTGTCGATCAAAAACTAATCAGGGGAAGATTTTGTCTGTGCAGTGGCAAGAGGAAGTGCAACATCAATGGGTCCCAAGGGTTGGAATCCCAGACCCACCTGAAATGGGCTATGACCGGTGTAACTATGGAGAGAGTTGTTGTAACTATGTTGGATACATGGGAGACTCTCGTCCCATGTTCAGGGATGCTTAGAATTGTACATGTGAAGGATGTGCACAATCATCTGATTGACGACCTCGGTTTGACCATCGGTTTGGGGGTGGAAAGTACTGGATTTTGTGAGCTTGGTGTCCAACAAAGACTAAAGACTTGACCAAAAGGTGTTGAGGAACCTGCTATCTTGGTCGGAGATGATGGTCTGTGGTATCCCAAAGTGGACCTAAACTCATTTTAAGAATATCTTGGCAGTATCTGCCACTGTGACATTATTCTTACAGGCTGCGAGGATGGCCATCTTCAAAAACCGATAAACGACCACAAAAATGCAATCATTTCTATGCTTGGTGGATGGAAAGCCAGACATTTAATCCATGGAGATGGATTCCCATGACTTCTCAGGAATAAGAAGAGGGGTGTATAAGCCTTTATTCTTGATGGATAGCTTGGAAATGGCGTAGGAAGTGCAAGACGTAATATACTTGCTGGCATCCTATCGAATTTTTGGCCAATAAAAATGTTTTTGAAGAACGACCACAGTTTTATCTATGCCAAAATGTCTTGCCACCCAACTGTAGTGGGCTTCCCAAATAATCTTTTCATGCTCTCTTATAGGAACATAGAGATGGCCCAGGTGGCACAAGATCCTGTCTTAAATTTGAAAATTAGTGACAGTGGCGCCTGTACCCAAGAGATGATATGTGGTGGAAAATTCAGGATCTTGCTCATAAATTTGGGGCCACTCCGATGTTTCATGTCCACAAGAATGGAGCATAGTGGTGAGTGCATCCATAGGAGGCTGAATGAGGTAGTCAATGACACGATTGGAGATACATGTCTCATACTTGATGTTGATATGGAACTGTTGCAGGTAGGTGGCCACTTCTGATGGCGGTTGCTCTACAATTTCCCTTGTGTCTGTATGAAATGCAGAGGCTTGTGATCAGTGTGTATGATCATCTCTTTCCCCAGAATGTAATGTTTCCATTGACAGAAGGCTTGGAAAATGGAATACATTTCCTTGTCATAGGTGGGGTATTTCCGGATAGTATCAGAGAGTGTCTCACTATGGTATGACACGGGATGCCCATGCTGAGTGAGAACTACGCCTACAACATAGTTAGATGCATTAGTCTCAATCTTGAATGGTTGTTGCAGATAGGGTAAGGATATTAATGGAGCTGAGAACAAGCGATGTTTCAGATCATAAAATTCTCATTGTTTCTACTTCCCCCACATGAACTTGGCCCTACCACCTCCCTTGGTCTCCTGGCTGATGGCCTAGGCAATATGGGAGAATCCCAACACGAACCGTCGGTAGAAATTGGTTAGTCCCAAGAAGATTTGAAGCTTGATCAGTGTGGTCAGGGCTGGCCAGTCACAAATGACTTGGATCTTAGTTGGATCAACATGTACTCCATGCTCATCAACAATGTAGCCCGTGTATTGAACCTTGTTCATGCCGAAAGAGCATTTTTCCAAGTTGGCATAAAGCTTGTGCTATCGCAGAGTGCTCAAAACCTGCTTAATATGTTGCATGTGCTCCTCCCATGTTCTACTGAAGATGAGGATGCCATCCAAATACACTACCACAAAGGATTTGGAGAAGGGTCTCAATACATCATCCATAAACCTCATGAAAGTGGCTGGTGCATTTGTTAAGCCAAAGGGCATGACTAGCCATTCATAGAGACCTTCTTTCGACTTGAAGGTTGTCTTCCAGACATCATTTGTTTTGATGGGAACCTAGTGATACCCAGACTTTAGGTCAATCTTGCTGAAGAAATTTTCCCCCTTGACTTGGTCAAGAAGTTCATCAATCTTGTGGATGGGGTAGTGGTTACTGACTGTGATTTTGTTTAAGGCTCTGTAATCAATTCAGAGTCACCAAGTCTTGTCCTTCTTCAACACCAGTACAATCAGGCTTTCACAAGGGGAGGATATGGGTCTAATGTGCCCCTTTTGAAGAAGCTCTTAGATCTGATTCCTGATTTTATCATTCTCCGTTAGCGAATGCCGATAGACTGGTCCATTAGGTAGAGGTGTGTCGGGGGTCAAATCAATTGGATGCTTGACTTGGAAGTGTGTTGGTATCCCTGTAGGTGAGGCGAAGATGTCTCTATATTCCTCCACGATATCGTCCACTTACTTATGTTGCAAATAGAGGCATTGTGTAGAGGCCATGGATGTGGCGACAACCTTCTTCTTACTGTGAGCATGGATCACAAAGAATACAAACTTCCTGGTATGTGAAATGACCTTACTGCATTTCTTAGCAGAGATTAAATAAATCGCAGTAGGCGGTGCCACCTTTGGGATCCTGTACAATTTTCTACCCAAAGTAATAACAACACTGCGAGGTATAAACTCATACACAACATGACGCTTCCACAAATATGGTTGCTATAAAATAACATCACAAACTTCAAGGGGGGCAATATCACATAGTACCTCATCTTTGAAAGGCTTGATGTTGTAGGGAAGATGACACTATTGGCTGACACGAAGATCTCTTCCTTGACAAAGCTAGCCGATGGTGTAGGGTTGTGGGTGTGGCATCGTTGGTAGGTCTATCCGCTTGACAACCTCTGCTGAAATTAGGTTCTTCTGAATACCATTGTCCACAATGAAATAAATCATAGCCCCCTTGACCCACATCTGCGAGTGAAAGAGACATTCCTCTTCCTCTGGTTCGCTTGGACGAACTTTTGTGGTAGCGACCGTGGCACTAGGTTCAACATAGATAATCTACCTCCCTCCTTCAGGATTTGAATCAGAACAAGAATTAACCTCTGACTCGGAAGCCTTCAGCTCAGTCACGAGGGATTGCTTGGAGAGACATTCGTCGGTGTTGTGCCAAGGACATTTATGGTGCTCACACCATTTTCCCATGTCCTTCTTCATCTTCTCATTACCCTTCTTGTGTTTCGGTTTGGATGGATTATCCTGAGGGAGACCATCTTGACTTGGTCCCTTGCTGTATGGGTTGGGGTTGCCTTTGCCCTACTTTGGCTGTGAGGGATTTGCAGATCCAAACTCTCACCATTTATGCTTGAATTTCTACTTGATCTTGACAACGTATCTATAATCCGTGCCCAATGAGGTGATGTCCAAAAAATCCATTTATGTTTGAATGTATCTATGCAAACAACCATGGTATTTGAGCACCAGATGACACTCATAATCTTTGATACCCAATTTGGTGCGTAGGGTATGGAAAATATTGGTTAAGTCTGGTACTATCTAATCCCTGTATTGCCATAGGGTGGTCCATCTGGTGTATTGGTCCTCGTAGCTTCCAACATGGTAGTATTGTTCTTTAATGGTGTCCTAGAAGGAATCCCATGTAGGGGCCACCACAAAAATTGCAGATTCCTCCACGACCCTTTGCTCAGAGTAAGTATCCTGCCATTCTTTAACATGGGGAACGACCTTGAGGATTGAAAAAGTGATATTTTCCCTATCGAAAAAATTGTGGACTGAAAAATATCCTTCGAGCAAATTCAACCATTTATCTACAACATCCGCATCTATCAATCCTTCAAATAATGGAATATAAAAATTTACTTGTAATTTGAAGGGGGTCACATGATCACTTGATGAAGATGCTTCTCCCGTGGGAAACCGTCGAAGGATCTGCGCGAAGTTGTCCATCATTTCGTTCCTTTGTCGCACAAGGGCTTCCTCGAGAAACATTTTAATAGGATCTCCTGCTCCATCATCTTTATTTTCGTCTCCCATGGGTTGTTCTCGGGATCGACGCGATCGATCTGGTAATGGATCAATTGGTTCGAGTCCCAACTTCTTGTACCCAGACCTTATTAGGGACATGCACGAAGAAAAATAAATGAAGAGCATACCACTCTGATACCACTTATCCAGATTTAGGAGAGGAACGAACTGATTAACAAACTGAATATCATAAACATAGAGATAGGAAGAATAACACAAATATCCAGTAAACAATATCTTCTATTAAATAAAGAAATAGGCTGAAACTGTAAAACTACAAAACTGAAACTTGCTCAAATGGTGGTAGCTATCTATAAGAATAGATGTGGTTGCTACACACATTCATCTGAGTAGAATGGATTAAAATGAGGCTCCAGAGGCCCTTTTCATATTACTCATGAATGCCAAAACCCTAGACATCCAAAAACCTAACCCTATAAGGTGAAACGCCAAAAGTCATGTGGGCCCTATGGGTAAGTTGGTGTAATTTGGTACCTCAACTTCCTAGGGTCATAACATTTGCATACAACCTCCATTTTAGGCGCGTGATAGCCCATTGGAAAGGTCTTTCAGAGAACTACACATTCTGTCATCAAACTCTAACTCTGTCTACATTATGATTGTGGTGATTAAAAAAAACAATGTTTAGGGACCCAAAACAACCCTGGAAGTACAACAAGATGTGTTGACATGAAATCATACAAAATAAGCCAGTTGGATTAGGCAAGAGGCCACCCATATCAACCTGGAGAATGTGTGAGGCTTCGGACAACCCCATAAGTGTAGAACTCACAATTATAAAGTAGTACAGAAATATATGTTGAATAAAAAACGGACATGAGGAGCTAGTTGGAATAGGTGGGTGGCCACCAATATCCATCTGGATCAACAATACTTTCAAGAAATTATTTATGTTTCATTCAATGTAACTTGTTTTTACTTTTTTATTATTACAAGTAAAAAAATTATTTAAAAGTGATGTTGAATTTTTAAAGTATATTGTGATATTTTCATGGCAATATGCATTACCTTGTGCTTTGCGTGATAATAAGATTTTAAAAGTAAACATATAATGGTATATTTTATGATTTTGTTTACAGTAATGATGAGTTCTTTTACCACATTATAAAAATGTGTCATTTTCATACCCCAATTTTAGAATGGGTGCTACCGATAGCAATAATTTTCAATTTGATGGTTGATTTTGAGGTTTTGGTTTTAATGGTACCAAGTGATAAAAATACGATTTCAAATGATCTCAAATTTTAACATTTTGAAAAGAAAAAAAAATTTCAAAAACATCTTCTTCTTTTTTAGGTGTTGTTTTTAAGGTTTTTTTGAGCTAGTGTCTGAGTTTTGAAGGCCATGTTTGAAAAAGGTTGTAACTTTGACCCCGTTTAAAAAATTGGTGCTACCGGTAGCACCACTTTTTGATTTGGGGGTTGATTTTGATGTTTGTTATGCAAAAATATTGGTTTTTTGGGCCAGAGTTCTCGTTTTGAGGTCACAGTTCTCATTAAGTTGGTAACTATGTTCTTGGATGACATGGAAACTAGGGTTTTATGGATGGAGGAATGTTTTGATAAGTCTACTATTTTCATCTTATGTTTTGTTTAATCATACATTGCTATATTGATATTGTTCTCAAGTGGTGATTCTTCATCCTCTTTTGATCATCTTTAAACAAACCCTATTTATCTAAACCTTTGGAAGGTTTACTAGTGGAATAATCTTCCATTTTTTCATCCCCAAAATATTTTAGAGTATTGCCTATGGTAAGTTGTGGACTACCTCTAAGTTTTAACCTAAAATTATCCACTTCATTCTCCTAAAGAAGAGCTTATTTTTTACCCCATATGCCCAAGGATGTAGGCACTAACCTTTTCTTCACAATAGTCAATCAACTTTTCTTAATTTTACTACTTAGGGTTAAGATTAGGGTTTTAATTTGTTGCAATTTTCTACTTTCAACCATAGAAACTTAGACGTTTCGGGTGTTTTAGGCATACTTTTTCCCTAAACTCATCACTAAAACCCTAAAACAATTTTCTAAAATGATGTCATAGCCATCTAAGAAAAAACTTCTAGGGTTTTAGGACTAGTTTTTTTATTTTGTTGGAAAATTAAAACCTAATTTAACCTAGGATTTACCCTTATATTTTACTAGATCATTTTATGATTAGAGGGTTATCTTTTTAATACTGCAAATTGATTATTTACTGTTGTTATAAAAGTATTGTGGCTGAAAATTGACTAGTTTACTACTGCTATATATTCAATACTGTTGAAAAATACATTAAATTCTACTGCTGCGAGAATAATATGCCATGCCCCATATTATTATTATTATTATTATATAAATAATAATAATAATAATAACAACAACAACAACATGAGCATAATAATTACCCTAAAGTGGTCATAATAAGTACTTATATAAATAAATAATAACAAAGAAGTGTATAATAATTATCATGGGTTTTAATAAGTACTTATTATGAATATTTGGTAATAAAAGAAAATGGTAAAATAGTTAATGGTAATTGATGGAAAAACCCTAAAATATAATAAATAATTAAATAATGGACCCTAGGGATTGGATTCTTTGTCATAGATGGACTCTATATAAAAAGGGAAAAGAAGGAGAAAATGGCATCTCTCTTTGGCTGGTCTATAGAGAGAAAAAGGATAAAGAATCATTGTCGAAGTAGTGGATTGAGGTCTTGGGGGATCTCAATCATGATGAATGAGGGGTTGGTTGGGATGAGAGTAATCCCCCACTTCCTATTACGATCATTCAAATTGAAGATCAAGGTATGACTATGTTTCTGAGGTCACCATGGTGTCCAGGTAAGTTAATCACCCCATATTCCTAGCAAGATATGGAATATGCAATCAAGTATCTCTATTTTATCAGATCTAGTTTGTTAATTGTGGTGTTTAACTATTTATTAGATCTAACATATTTAGGGTTCTGACATATGGTACCAGAGCTAAGGTTCCAACCCTCAAGGCCTATGGACCTTCCTAATTAAATTAGATAAATAGATATCTGAAATAAAACAAATCCCTCACAAGATTTAATGTTGGGACATAAATAGGGAATTGTAGATCTTAAATGTAAATCTAGAATAAAACTAGATTATAAATCTAGGTTTAATTTTTGACAGATCTTTAATAGGTTTCTTCTTTAATAGGTTTCTTTGATCTAACAAAACCATGACCAATTTCTTATAGCAAATCTATGCATTGTAGGAAGACCAACACTTTGGCCCTATCACTGCTATCATTAGATCAAGATAATATTTTTGTGTTGTGTGCCTCCTCCGTTAATGATATCTGCACTCAATCTACCACTAGCAAAAACAATCCAACATGTGCTTCTATTCTTTACTTAGATTGCAGACTCCTCTTTGTTTACGTATTCTCCTTGGTTCTCCACTCAAAGCCTTATTATTTTGTTGGAGTCGTAGGAATGACTTTAGGATTTGGTGAAGATTTTCCATTAATAGGACCCATAATGTGAATTCATTTAGATTCCAATTCCTATGCACAAGAGGACCATTTTGATCTCTACATTAATGAATGATTTTGATGAACATATGATTTAGGTTTTTTCATGTGGATTTTAGTGAAGTAACCATAAAAAAAAATGTCTCAACGATATTCTATATTATCAATCAACATCTCAATATTTAGATTTTTAGATTCCTAGTTTTTTACTATATATTTCCCTTTCCAGTTCATGTGGATTTATTTAATAATGTGCGAATTGGGATTTAAATTCTTCCCTTTAGAAGGAGATTGAGATTTTTCTTATAACTCCATATCTAATGCATAGATTATTGAGAAGCTATTAAAGAAAAACGTGTTTAGTTTTTCTATAAAAAAAAACGTGTGAACTACACAACATGCTTGCAACTTTGAATTCTATAAAAAAAAATGTGTGAACTACACAACATACTTACAACTTTGAATTCTATATAGTGACTTTTAGATTTGAAGTCTACCCTGGATGGTATGTGCATAACATAACAAGGATTGATGTAGATATTTAATTTCTGTGAGTAATTTAATGTTACTTTCACTTTCTGTATTAAAATATATATTATGGGATATATTTGATGATGTAAATATTGAAAACTAAATTAAATTATTCCGTTTTAAGAATATGATTTTAATTTCCATAATAGTATATTTTGAATGCTTTTTTATATTTTTATAAAATATTAAATCAAGTTATTCAGTTTTAAGAATATGATTTTAATTTCCATAATAGTATATTCTATTATGAATGCTTTTTAATATTTGTATGGAATAGATACATAAAGCACACTTGGTCTACAACGTGTTTTTATGATTCAAAGATCACATGAGTTTGTAGATTTGATTGGACTATGCATGTGACCCGTTTTATGTATGCAATTGAAATGAAAGCTACTCGAATCGAATCACATGGGAGATTAAATCAATAAAATATTAAGATTAATATTAAATATTAATTAATTAATTGAAATTATTAATTTCTCATTAATGATGTTAAGTTTGTGAATTTGAATTTAATTTTAATTTGTTCATATTTCATATTAAGTATTATTAGTATAATCAACTTAATGTTATTAGTTTGGAAATGTGGAAAATGACTCTATGTATATCAACCACTTTTATAATATGGGTGTGGTTATGCTAGTATATAAACAACTGGAAATTATGTTTTAAATTGATCTTAAGGATTTATCCAAATATTCTAATTATAAAATAACATGGTGGGAAAATCAATCATTAGATAGCATGCTTGAACTGTCTGTACCCTTGTCTCTTGGTTTGAGCCTTTACTTTTTTATCTTTGACATGTTGTATCGCTAGAAGTTTGGTTGGAATTTTGAAATCCTAATACTAGCCCCGCAATATCAATGTTAGGTTTCAAGTTATGGTTAATCTCATGAGACATAAAATATTGCAGTGCCATTATCGAGAAACTAGGGTTTGCAAAATGGATATGGAAATTTTTGCGCCACCAACAAATGCTTCCACTAGTCTATTGAGCCATTGTTGTGAATAACTTATCCTCAAGTCGATTTAGATGTTTTATATAGATATTGTGTGATACATGATAACAAATGTTATGATGACATTATGGGAATTGGTTTCAATATCTTTAAGTGAATATATGTTGTAAAGCACAAATATTTCACATGTTTGCAGAGATGTAAGAAAATAAAAGTTGGAATGGTTTGTGGTAGCCTTGGTATGATTAGCCTACATAAATGTAGTGCTGGTATGTATCATTCTTGGTTTCCTATTTAGTGGTAGGATTCCTTATCGATTGATCCATAGCTTGAGTGTGGATGGATCTCCAAATTAGGATGTGCATTTTCTTGGAAGTCATATTGTTAGTTCATTAGGAATGGGAAGTGTTATATCCTCAAATAACACAGTCAAATTTGTTTATTTTAGGTGATAGGAAGTCATTGAAAAATACATTTCTAAATTTTTTAAGGTTCATTTTTAAGAACCTTAGGTTTGTAATAAAGTTTGAAAAACATTGGATTTGATTTTTATTTCAAAAAAAACAAAACTCAGGTTTTAGTGGATAAGTGCCTTCCCAAAAGGGCTTCTAAGCCACTGAAATCCCTAGTTTCCGATAGCTTAAACTCGAAATTCGGGGCCATTTTCTGATGATTCTAAGCGAATGGAGAATCATTTTGAGAAACGGCCAGAGGTTTTTGTTTCTAACATGTCAAAGAACAATAACCACTCTCATTTTTCCAACTGATGTCATATATTGGGAGAATCAAATTCATCTTTGAGCCCTAATTTTCGGATCTCAGAATTTCCCTATTTGACACATGTTTTTGAAATGCAGATCCCGGGAAAATGAAAATGAATCTTAAAGAACTGAGAGAGGTTTTTTCTCAAAACAAACCAATATACAAAAGCATCTTCCAGTTTGTACACAACGGTTTTGGTTGGAGAGATATGGGTCAATCTTTGAGCAACATATTTCCAGAAATTTCTGTCTTTTCCAACCACCTCACAAATTCGAATTTGAGATAGGAGAAGAGGTTATCATATCCATCTTTAGAGGATATGAAACTGCTTGTAAAGGCTATAAAGCCTATCAGTTTTATAGACTAAGGGTTCAACTTTAGGGACTCTTATACACACTTGTACTCAAGCTTCTCATGTTCTTGTCAAATTAATACAAGCTCTTTTGCAATTACATGTTCAGATCTACATTTTCCTTTCTGTTCTATACTTGTGCTTGCATGTTTAATTCATGTTTATTCTATTTATCTAATACCAGATAGTTTTCATCCTATCTCTGTGTTGATAAGTTGACTTGCAAGTATCATTTACTTGTTATGATTGGCCATTCATATGGGAGTGCTTTATATATGAATCTGCCAGCATAGTGAGAATTCTCCATTTATTCACCTATATTACAAACCCTCTGAACAATGATAGTTAGAAGCCTTGTCTATTTGGTTGAGTTTATGCATGTCTTGACTGAGTGATGTCTGATTTAGTCATATGACTTGATCCATTGAGTGAAACATTGAAATATTAGTTAAGTTACCAGACATCTCTGAGATACAACCTAGGAGAGTTTCCTGGAGTGATAACAAATTGGCATCGTTGTCGGGGAGCGGAGATTGAAGCTCAACTTCCTTGGGAGACGACATAGATTCAACTTTGATGATAGACAAAGTCTGGACATATTTTCGGTTGTAATCATCTATCTGGCGACTCCATGAAGGACGGATTCAGTGGCGACTCCATTGTTTAGAAATTTGTTGGTGACTTCACTAGTATGAAATGAACAAGAGGTATGCATTTTGCAATTTCTCAAGAATTTTTGGTTACCCTCATCCAATATCTAGTAGAGATGAATGGGAACGCAGTATTCCCATATTTCAAGGAGAAGAGTGGGATGTGCCAGCTAAACACTTGTTGGATTTTCATGACTTTATTCACCGTCTTGAAATTGTACATGAGGATGTTCAAATTAAGATTTTCAGGTATTCACTAGAGGGGATTGCTCTTGATTGGTGCCAGACTCTTCCAATTGCCAGTATCAACTCTTTGGCAGATTTTCATGCTTCCTTTCATTTGTTTTGCAAAGGCATATTTTCAGCTAACCTTTTATATCCCGAATGTTGTCATGATTTCAATCTATTGAACAAAGATCCAAATATTCATGAAGACTTTGCTGCAGTAGAAGATATCTCTCATCGTGATCAAGGGATTGTTGATCCACATTATGAAAACCATGGTGATGCTTTTGACATTGTATTAAATGCATCTATGTTAGATGGTTGTCATGAAGATCAGACCATTTCTTTTGAAAACTTTAAAGATGATGAGAAGATTGACACATCAGTAGAAGAAACTTATAGATCCGAGTTACAGTGATATGATAAAGAAGAACTTATTCCTCACAATTTACATCATTTCTCTAATGATCTTCATGAGGATGTTCTTTCTCATCAACATAAACTAGAAATGGATTATAAAGGAGATGAATGCTTGCTTACTATCATTAAATTTGATTGTTGTGAATATGAAGAATTGGTTTCTTTAACTACACATGGAAATGATCAGATTTCTGTTGGTCAAATGACCATTGAAATCAATGAGGCTATCCCACAATTTTCAGATTTGCAGACTAAGGAAAGTGGTAGTAACCACGAGGAACACAATTTTCAGGGACAATCTAATCTTCAGCTAGAACATCAGGAGGATCCTCCTTATCCTTATGAATATGTTGTTTCAAATTATGATGAAGAACAAGGTGAGATTTTTCCAAATCTGTTTCATGATACTATTGCTGATACTTCTATACAAGAAGCTTCATCTCTGTCATTAAGATCTTATCTTGATGCTCCTATATTCTACCAATACAGTGATGAGGAAGAAGATGCTAATATTTGTGAAGACTTATTGTTTACTCAAATTTCATCTAGTTCTACTTTTCAATAGAGAGATGATCATGAATGTGTGCATGTTGTGGTAGATGCTAGTTATAAATCTGTTAATCAAAATTGCAGTGAAGATCAAAATTTCAGATTTGAATCTGCAACAGATATTAAGGGCAACCTTCAGTCTTCTGATTTGTAGACACATAAAGATTACAACACATATAGAGAGGAATATGATGAGCTGAAAGGACCAGATCAACAGTTCATCATGCATTCTTCTCAGACATAGATCAAGCAGTCTGTATTCAACATTGAGATCTGTGAAGGAAAAGAGAAGCAGTGTTTCTTTCAGTTGGAACAACAACATAGATAGGTATTCCTTTATGGTTTTAATGACCCTATTGAAAATTATTTGGAATCTATGAGCAACATATATGTTAAAGTATTTTGTCAGATGAAAGTTGGCTTTATCATCTGTTCAAACCACTTTTTTGTTGGCTATAAATTCCATTGTTTTTCGGGTCAAGATCAAGAACAGGTTTAGTAAATCAGTTTCTGATATGGCTTCATTGGAGGCATGAGTTTACTTGATTAAGCATCAATACAATGTTTAAAGCAGGAGTAGATAAGAGAATAAGCTCTTCATCTGAGCAAGTAGACTCTTTCAATTATTTGTTGTTGAATAAGAAGAGCAGGCTACAGGCGGGCTACATGCAGGCTATAGCGTGGCAGGGGATTAGTTCTAAAGGCCAAATGACTCCATAGCCCAATGGTAAAGGCTACATGCAAGTTACAGGTTTGCAGAAGATCAGTTGCATAGGCCAAATGACTCCATAGCCCAACAGGAAAGGCATTGGATCTGAGGTTCTTGAAACCTCATAGGGAGGATTTCATCCCCAGAAGGAGCCAGATGTTATCTCCTCAAATAACACAGTCAAATTTGTTTATTTTAGGTGATAGGAAGTCATTGAAAAATACTTTTCTAAATTTTTTAAGGTTCATTTTTGAGAGCCTTAGGTTTGTAATAAAGTTTGAAAAACATTGGATTTGATTTTTATTTCAAAAAATCCAAAACTTAGGTTTCGGTGGTTAAGAGCCTTCCCAAAAGGGCTTCTAAGCCACCAAAATCTCTAGCTTTTGGTAGCTTAAACCTGAAATTTGGGGCCATTTTAGCCACCGAAAGTGCAGAAAAATTTGTTTTTACTGCGTTGAGCCATCATTTTCAAATGATGATTCTGAGCTAATGGAGAATAATTTTGAGAAACGGGTGGAGTTTTTTGTTTATTACATGTCAAAGAACAATAAACTCTCTCATTTTTTCAACAGGTGTCATATATTGGGAGAATCAAATTCGTCTCTGAGCCCTAATTTTTGGATCGAAGAATTTCCCTGTTTGACACATGTTTTTGAAATGCAGATCTCGAGAAAATGAAAACGAATCTCAAAGAAATGAGAGAGGTTTTTTCTCAAAAAAACCAATATACAAAAGCCTCTTCCAGTTTGTACACAACAGTTTTGGTTGGAGAGATACGGGTCAATCGTTGAGCATCATATTTCCAAAAATTTCTGTCTTTTCCAGGCACCTCACAAATTTGAATTTGAGATAGGAGAAGAGGTTATTAAATCCATCTTTTGAGGATCTGAAACTACTTGTAAAGGCTATAAAGCCTATCAATTTTATAGACTAAGGGTTCAACTTTAGGGACTCTTAGACACACTTGTACTCAAGCTTCTCATGTTCTTGTCAAATTAATACAAGCTCTTTTGCAATTACATGTTTAGATCTACATTTTCCTTTATGTTCTATACTTGTGCTTGGATGTTTAATTCATGTTTATTCTATTTATCTAATACCAGATAGCTACCATCCTATCTCTGTGTTGATAAGTTGAATTGCAAGTATCATTTCCTTGTTATGATTGGCCATTCATATGGGAGTGCTTTATATATGAATCTGCTAGCATATTGAGAATTCTCCAGTTATTCACCTATATTACAAACCCTATGAACAATGATAGTTAGAAGCCTTGTCTATTTGGTTGAGTTTATGCATGTCTTGAGTGACTGAGGTATGATTTAGTCATCTGACTTAATCCATTGAGTGAAACATTGAAATATTAGTTAAGTTACCAGGCATCTCTCAGATACAACCTAGGAGAGTTTCCTGGAGTGATAACAAATTGGCATCGTTGACGGGGAGTGGAGATTGAAGCTCAGATTCCTTGGGAGACGACATAGATCCAACTTTGATGATAGACAAAGTATAGACATATTTTCGGTTGTAATCATCTATCTGGGGACTCCATGAAGGACAGATTCAGTGGCAACTCCATTGTTCATAAATTTGTTGCTGACTTCACTGGTATGAAATGAACAAGAGGTATGCATTTTGCAATTTCTCAAGTATTTTTGGTTACCCTCATCCAGTACCTAGTATAGATAAATGGGAACGTAGTATTCCCATATTTCGAGGAGAAGAGTGGGAAGTTCCAGCTAAACACTTGTTGGATTTTCATGACTTTATTCACCGTCTTGAAATTGTACATGAGGATTTTCAAATTAAGATTTTTAGGTATTCACTAGAGGGGATTTCTCTTGATTGGTGCCAGTCTCTTCCAATTTCCAGTATCAACTCTTTGGTGGATTTTCATGCTGCCTTTCATTTGTTTTGGAAAGGCATATTTTCAGCTGACCTTTTATATCTTGAATGTTGTCATGATTTCAATCTATTGAACAAAGATCCAAATATTCATGAAGACTTTGCTGCAGTAGAAGATATCTCTCATCATGATCAAGGGATTGTTGATCCACATTATGAAAACCATGGTGATGCTTTTGACATTGTATTAAATGCATGTATGTTAGATGGTTGTCATGAATATTAGACTATTTCTTTTGAAAACTTTAAAGATGATGAGAAGATTGACACATCAGCAGAAGAAAGTTATAGATCTGAGTTACACTCATATGGTAAAGAAGAAATTATTCCTCGCAATTTACATAATTTCTCTAATGATATTCATGCGGATGTGATTTCTCATCAACATAAACTAGAAATGAATTATAAAGGAGATGAATATTTGCTTACTATCATTAAATCTGATTGTTGTGAACCTGAAGAATTGGTTTCTTTAACTACACATGGAAATGCTCATCTTTCTATTGGTCAAATGACCATTGAAATTAGTGAGGCTACCTTCCATTCCAAACTTCTTCAACATTTATTTGATGTACTTGGTTTAGGAAATTAAAATGCCTTCATCTAACAAAGATAGCTAGAGTCCCAAAAATAAAGTGAACTCGCCAAGTAGGGACATTTCAAAGTCATTATGAATTTCTTTGGAAAGATTCTTACTCAACCTGTCACCATCACTTCCAAAGATGATGTTATTCACATATACTTCAATGATAAGTATGTTGTCTCGATCAAATTTTATGTAGAGATTGTTATCTACATTGTATTTTCTGAATCCTTGTTGATGTAAGTACCTGTCTAGTCTTGAATACTAGGATCTAGGGCTTACTTGAGTCCATACAGATCTTTCTTCAATCTGCAAACATAATATTCCCTTTTTGACAGTAAGAACCCTTCTTGTTGTTCTATGTAGACCTCTTCTTCTAATTCTCCATTAAGAAATGTTGATTTTACGTCCATCTGATATACTATGATCCTTTTGGAAAATGCATAGACCAAGATAATTCTAATTGCTTCCATTCTCACAATAGGAGAAAAAGTTTCTTCAAAATATACTCCTTCAAATTGATCATATCCTTTTCATACTAGCCTTGCCTTGTTTATGGTTACTTGTCCATATTTGTTTAGTTTATTTCTAAACACCCATTTTGTAGCAATCACTTTTTTTCCCTTAGGTCTTGGAACCAGTTCACATGTCTTATTCTTCTCTATTTGATTCAGTTATTCTTCCATGGCCTTGATCCAATGTTCATCATTGATGGCTTCCTCAAATTTGCTTGGTACAATTGTGAACAATAATGATAGATGACTTTGTTTTGGTATCTGTGCCCATTTTCTTCCTCTGGTTTCTATTCATGCATTTTTATCTCCAATAATTTGTTCTAGTGGATGATTCTTTTGAACCCGACGTTTAGGTTTTTTAGCAGGTGTCTGGAAATATTTTTTATTATCTTATGTTTCTTATTGCTCTTCTTTTGGTTGCTTCTCTTTTGTTTCTTCTACTTCTTCATTCTTTAGTTCTTCTAATACTTCTTGTCTTTTTGAATTTATTCTTTCTTCTCTGGTCTTTAGACAATTTGATCTAGATTTAGGAGCATAACGAATTGATTAACATACTGGATACAATAAACATATAGATATGGAGAACAACACATATATCCAGTGAATAATGTATTCTATTGAATAAATAAAATAGGATGAAACTGTAAAATTGCAGAACTGAAACAACTTGCTCGAATGGTAGTATATATATCTAAGAAAAGATGTGGATGCTACACACACCTGTCTAAGCAACAACATCTCTTCTCAAAGATAGTTACCACCATTCGAGCAAGTTTTTTCAATTCTGTAGTTTTACAGTTTCATCCTATTTCATTTATTCAATAGAAGACATTGTTCATTGGATATCTATGTCTTGTTCTCCATATCTCTATGTTTATTGTATTCAGTCTGATAATCAGTTCATTCTTCTCCTAAATCCAGATTAGTGGCATCGTAGCAGGTTTCTCCTTGTCATTTCTCAGAGCAGGTCCCTGACGAGGTCAAGGTATAGAGAGTTGGGTCTCGAGCTAGTTTTGCTTGAGGAAAAATTCTCTCACTAGCCCAACCGAACTCCCATGGCGGAAGAAAAGAGAGATGAAAAAGAAGGAGATCCTTTCAAGACGTTGCTCGAGGAATCCCTCGTGCGATAGAGGAACGAACTGATGGACAACTTTTCTTAGATCCTTTGAAGACTACCAATGGTGGCGGTTGATGCATCTTCAACAAGAATTCATTTTGCAAGTGCGACACCCTTCAAGGTACAACTCAATTTTCATATCCCCTTATTTGAAGGCCATATAGATGAAAATGCTCTAGAAAAATGGTTGAATCTGCTAGAAGGTTATTACTCTATCCAAAAAAATTCTAACAGTGAAAAGATTACCTTCGTGCTCCTTAAATCCCTTCCCCATGTCAGATCTTAGTGGGAAGGTTACTGAGAGAGTTACACCACGGATGAATATCACTATTTGGGAGAGAACCCACTTGGGTATCCTTTGTAGATACCCTAAAGGAGGAGTTCTACCCTGTCAGAAATTATGATGACCAATACATGAGATGGACAACTCTGCGTCAGAAAAGAGACCAAACGGTGCCAGAGTATGCCAACATATTTCATACCTTGCATACAAATATGGGTATCAAAGACTCCGAGTGAGAGATGGTTTTGAAGTACCGTAGTGGTCTACACAGGTACATCCAAACATAGATGGATTTCTTGGACATCTCCTCACTGGGAGCTGCATATCGATACACAGTCAAAATTGAGCACAAATTCAAGCAAAAAAGTAAGTGGGAGAAGCATGGAAAAGGAAAATCTAATCACATAATGAAGGATAGAGAATGGAAGGCAAATCCAAAGAGAGCCAGTCCTATATGAAGGAAAATAAGGGTAACGAGAAGTCTAAGAAAGACACTGTAAAGTGGTGTGAGTTCCAGAAAAAACCTTGACACAACATTGATGAATGTTTCTCAATACAGTCATTAGTGGATGAGATAAAAGACAAATATTTGAACCCCTGCTTGGAGCCTAATTTAGAAAATAATAAAAGGAGATAGATCATTGATGCAGAACCAGAAGAGGATACAACTGTCACAACTGTAACAATCCAACTAGAAGAGGATCCTGAGGAGGGGGAGCACATCTTCCATTCACAGATGTGGGTGAAGGGGACCCCACTACATTTTATTGTTGATAGCGAAAGCCAAAATAACATCATCTCAGTAGAGGTTGTCAAGAAGTTGTATTTTCCAACAACACCACACCCACAACCATACAACATCAAGTGCCTTCGCCAAGGTCAAGATCTTCATGTCAGCCAACAGTGTCGTTTGTCCTACGACATCAAGCATTTCAAGTATGATGTATTGTGTGATGTTTCCCCACTGGAAGTCTGTGATGTTCTATTAGTATATCCATATATGTGGAGGTGTCATGTTGTTTATGAGTCTCTACCCCGTAGTGTCATTGTTACTATGGGAGGTCAGCTATACAGGATACCAGAGGTAGTTCCAACTATTTTCCCACCAAAAAAATGCCACAAAGTAATCTCTCATACTGCAAAGTTTATCCTCTTCAAAATCCGATCAGAAGGTGAACAAAAGGACATTGCAACCATTACAACCTCATCAAAAGAAATTTCTATCCAGCAGAAGCAGATCGGCAAGATTGTAGAAGAGTCCCAATATGTTCTTGTTGGACCTAAGGGGGTGCCTCGACACTGCCCAGTCAAGAAAGGTTATAATAGAAACCTTCATACTCTTCATGTTGCATCTTCCCCGATAGAGTCCTCCCACACTCAGGTAGATAATGTAGCTAGATTAGTTGAACAGATCCAACCCCTCCAGCAACAGGTTCATGACAGCCTTCAACAAGATAAGGAGGACAACTTCTTTAGTAAGGAAAGCAACACACCAATCTTTAGATTAAGCAGAAGTCTCCCCATATCCCATGGTAAATTGACACAATGGGGACCATTGCCTCCTAAGGGGGGAGGAATGATCTAGATGGATCTCGATGGCCATCCACCTTTTCCACTAAATCACCATTTTGAACCTGTAGTTTTGATAAACCATGATATTCACCCTTTTGATGGGGAATGGAATGTAATTTCATCTTCATTTGTTAATTACATACATCATGTAATGATTTCCTAGTGGTATTATGTGCATGTCT
>ML839946.1:7886-50336 GCA_009831015.1 Picea engelmannii | reverse complement strand
TATAGCAAAACTCTTCATGCATATGCAAATCTTAGAATTTTCAACCTTAGCCTTTTCCATGAGAGATACCTCTTTATATAGGGTTAAAGAGGGATGGATGAGGATATTAGGATGATCCCACTAAATCAGAGAAGTGAGTAAGATCCAAACCGATTGGAGGTCACCTCATCTTCTAGACGATTCCCTTCTAGAAAATTCGTGAATTTTGACTTTTCCCCTTTCTTAAGCATCATCGAACCCTATGCACAGACATATTGTGATGACGCCACAGTCCATATTTGGTGCAGAGTGAAAGGATCATGCATCCTTGCACCCCAAGCATAGAGCAAGGTGCAACAATCTTCCTTGTCATAGTTTTTGAGGGAGGAAAATCAAACCACTTTTCTCTTGGAGAAAGTCTCTTTTAATATTTTCAGGGAACATGGAAGTGAGTCAAGCACATGTTGTCAGTTGATCATTGGGTTGAACAAAATAATGTGTAACAAAATTCCCCTGAAAGTATGAAGCTGGAACCTGTGACAGTTGAAATACTTTGTAGAATGTGTGTGTTGAAAACAAGGAGTGCATTGATCGAGAACCTGCAAACAATCAAGCATCTGCATAATAATATACCATCTTCTGAGGTAGGAATTACCATACTCAAACTACAAGTGATGCTATCATAAGTTTCAAGTGAATCATGGCCACTAAATATACATTGTGGTTCCATGTCATCATGATTCAGCATAGCCACGAGAAATACATTGTGGATCTATGGTCTTAAGGAATTCAAATTCATACATAGACATGAGACATACACATTGGATCTATGTGTCAGTACAAAATTATGGATACACTGTCGCAACCTGGACCGATATAGTGAGATCCAAGGTCTTCATTTCCATTGTCCCTAAGTACGATTCTAGTCATGTGATTACATGTGTTGAAGTCGAACATGGTAGAAACCACTTGATTACCGGTCATTAATGAAAACCGTTAACAAGTGCGAGGGAAATCACCATTGATGTCAGTGAATCCCAAAGTACTATAGTTCAATCCAACAAGTGTGAATGAATGACTTGAATTTGAACACCCGGTGGAATCTTCTAATCAGGGGATAATGATGTGAACCCACTATTGAAAGCGAGGAAACCTTTCATTGAGGCATGCAAGCTCCAAGGTAAGAATTTGATTTCTAAGTCTTGTTACCAGATAATGATTTGAATTCGACATGAAAATACTCATCATAGGAGGGCCTTAATGTATCCCCCATCAATGAAACAAAATATGTAACAGATTTGAAGTAGATCATAGTATGAAATGATTTGAAACTGACTCAGGGAAGGATGACATGGTAAAGATTTTATAACTACAGATGGTCGACTCGATAGAAGGCTATTTTAGGTTGGAATTCTCTTGAACATATGAATGACACGACAATTTTATTGCCAGCATTGACTCATAGGAGGACCCAACATATGAACTTGTGGATTGTCAAACAAGAGACAAATGGATTTCCCAAACCAAATTTTGTAATGAAGGGGGATGTCATGTTCAAGAGTGACTTTACTACCACTAACACAGATACAAGGAAACATTTATTCTCAATTTCCCCCCACCATTTCTGATGAGTACCTCTTTATTTTTACGCAAGCTTGAGGAGGATAACATATGCTTTTGATGTAAGCTCATCCTTTGGATGAGTCCCTCAGAGTATTTTTAGTCAACCCTAAGAAGGAGTGGTTCGATCCCATATGGGTCTTTCAATGCTCATTTAACGAGTCCAAAGAAAGAAAACTCGGGGGTTTTTCATTTTTAGAGAGTCTGAAAAACACTTAAAGAGAACTCCATAAGGCCCTTTTTCATAAATTAGCCTGATGAGACTGAAAAAGAGATAATCTACCGCTCATCAGACGCTTTCTTCAAACACTTTTACGAGCATTAAAAGAGCAAGGCCGCTCGACTATCTTTTCATGTTTAGGGAGCTTGAAAAGAGCTTAAAGGATACTCCATAGGGTTCTCTTTTCGTATTACCAAATGTGAGTTCAAAAAACGACAAAAGATTACTCGATTCCATTCTCATGGTTTCAAGAGCATGAGAAAGAATAAAGATTGTGCTTTGTGCTTTTCCTAAAAAACCCTAAAAGCATTTGCACATAAGAAAAACACACAAAAAAAATAAAAAATGGTGGACCCCTGTCAAACATTTCGTCCTTAGAACTTTCAATCTGTAAAAGAAAACACTTTGCAAAGTTGGTTAGACTTTAGGGCATGGTAAAACAATATAAAAAATAATTTAATTTTGCAATAGAATATGGTAAAAAACAATAAAATAGGTCAAAACAACCCATTTACCATTTCATTTTGCAATTTCAACCAAATAGTTCCCAAAACCCTCTTTTTCTACGAAACTTCAACTATTGATTATGGAGCACCTGGTGGATCATTTCGCAAACCATCTCCGTCAAAAAGGTAATCCTCTGCCTCTTTATATTTTCATGGTTTAAAATTTTGTTTTTATTGATTTATTGTTGAGTTTGGGTCGATTTTTTGGGGATACCTACGCTTTCATATTGTCACAGGCCCACAGTATAGTGAAATGCGACGATCTGAAATCATCATAGGGGGATCAATGATAGGGTGCGGAAACATCGCTCTGCATGAAATCAAAGCCATGTGACGACCATAACTCAACTTTTGAAAAGATAAAAAGAGTTGGGAAAACTTCCAAGAATTGATTTTTTATGATTCTTATCCTCTGTTGATGTTACTTAGCAGGTTTTCCTTGGTCAAAATGCTCGAGTGGAGAGAACGAGAGCATGAGGAAGAAGACTATTTTATGGGGAATGAATCGAGCATAGTTATAGAATTTAGGTAATGTGGATTACTCAAGTTATTCAAAATTTAGGGCATGAGACCCTAACTAAGATTGCTATAGTATCTGGTCCACATGTGGAATGTGAACAGACAAGCCTTTCATGTGGGTGTGCATACACTTACCTTGGATATAGAGGATATTTACTTTCTGACGGGTTTATCTCGTTGAGTCTCTCGAGTATCACTCTCGTGAAGCAGGGGTGGAGGAGAACCCATGGATTACTATGTTGCACACCATTATGTGCTAGGTATAGAAAAACATAGTGGAAAGGTGGCCATTAGATATGTTTGGGATTTACCATTGCGGACCATCCTTTATACCATAACTTGGATGGTAGGGAGTGCATCTCCCCATATGGGTTTTCAAAGCCAGCTTCGATACGCCATAGAGTGCATGGTATAGATTTTAACCTTGTACAATATTTACTACAAACAGATTTTCAGTGAAAGAACAGAAAAGATAAAATGGAAAATACAAACATTACACATATATTTTTCCCTTGGAAACCCAAACCGGGAAAACCAACATATTTTGTATTCATTCATAGTATTTCATTGTTTACAATACAATATACATATAGGAGCCAGTGGCATCCAAAACCCTAACCCACTGACCTGGATTAGTCAAAAACCCTAATTCCTTAACCGGAAATAGAAAACCATCGACAAAGAAACCATGTGCCTAAAAACCACCTAAATATGTGACACATTTCCCAAGGCAGAAAAGATTTTCATGGGGGCACTGCCCCCGAACCCCTGCGCACCTGGCACAATGCAAGGACTACTACTCATGCAAAGAATATAAAACATACCCAACATTATCCCACTTGTTGTTATCTTTGCATATAGGGGGTTACATGGTGACATAGTCAACAATGCCCATGGATCCTCTACACCAAGAGAACTTCTCAGTGCTCACATATTTTTTTAATGAATCTGCAAAATTCTTCAAAGTGTCCACCTTCATCAGCAAAACTTTCTTTTCTTCAATTATGTCTCTCACAAAGTGATATTGAATATCAATATGCTTTGTCTTTGAATGATAAGTTGGGTTCTTCACCAGAAACATTGCACTCTGACTGTCACAATCTATCCTTACAGCTTGATGTACCAACCCAATACCTAAAAAAAATATTTGCAACCATAATTCTTCCTTAATTGCATGAGTGTTTTCCATGTATTCAGCTTCTGTAGTTGAAAGTGACACTACGTCCTGTCTTTTTTTCATCCAACTTATTTCTCCTCTAAACAGATTAAACACATACCCACTTGTAGATCTCCTACGATCTAGATATCCAGCCCATCCTGCATCCATAAATCCATGTATATCCACCATTCTGTCCAATACTGTTCTTCCTTCATAGCACAATCCATAGCTAGAAGTGCCACACAAATACCTGAAAACCCTTTTTATTGATGTCCAATGCTCCTTCTCTGGTTTTGACATATACCTGCTCAAAACTTCCACTGCATGTGCAATGTCTAGTCTAGTACATACCATTGAATACATCAAAATGCCAACTTCACTTGCATATGGAACACAAGACATGTCCTCCTCCTCTTCCTGTGTCTTGGGACACTGATCTGCAGATAACTTTACCCCAATAGTAATAGAAGCCTTGATCGACTTACATTCCTTCATATTAAACATCTACAATATTGTCTCGACATATTTTCTCTAATTTAACTAGAGTTTCCTCTTTTTACGATCTATTTTAATTTCCATGCCCAAAATGAAATTTGAAGCACCGCGATCCTTCATGTCAAATTTAGAGGACAACTGAGTTTTCACATCCTGGATAATCTCCTTGTTGTTTCCTATCAACAACATGTCATCCACATATAAGACCAAATAAATCAAATGATCACCAATTAATTTATTATACACACAATGATACTCTCTTTGCTTCTTGTGAAGCCAAGTCCCAGCATATAAGTATCAAATTTTTTATACCACATCCTTGGTGATTGTTTTAAACCATGCAAGGAATTTTTCATCTTGCATACCAGCTCCTTCTTTCCCTTCACAACATAACCTTCTGGTTGCTTCATATAGATTTATTCTTCTAGATCCCCATGTAGGATTGTTGTCTTCACATCCATCTGTTCTACTTTAAAATCAAATGCAACAACAACAGACAACATAAATATTATAGAGGTTAACTTGGCAACATGAGAAAAAATCTCACCAAAATCAATTCCCTCAACCTGGGAATAACCCTTTGCTACTAACCAAGCTTTATATTTCTCCACTTTTCCTTCTACATTCAGCTTCTTTTTAAATACCCATTTGCTGCCAATGGTCTTTCTTCCAGACGAAAACTCCACTAGATCCCAAGCCTCATTCTTATCCAAGGATTCCATTTCTTCATTCATGGCCTTTTTCCATAGATTTCCATCCTCTGAATCCACTGCCTCCCTGACATTTCTAGGATCATCATCAGTAATAGACAAAGCAAAATTTGAATGGAAATCAGATGGAGTATACCTTTCCAGTAACCTTCTTTCTTGAACTGATCTCCTCAATAATGGAGTATGAGGATATTCTTCTTCTGATTTATGTTCTTCTGTAGAGTCTGATTCATCATCCTTTAAATCAAACTCTATTTTCTCTGGTTCTTCCTTACTTGGTAGGACTTCCTGTTTAACAACATCTTTCATTTCTCTAAATACCACATCTCGGCTATACACCAAATTCTTAGTTTCTGGGTTCCAAATCTTATAGCCTTTGAGACCATATTTATATCCAATATAGATACACTTTTCAACCTTCTTATCTAGCTTACTTTTGTTTTCCTTTGGAACATGAACATATGCATCACATTCAAATACCTTGAGATGTGTGAGAGAAGGTTCCTTACCAGTCCATACCTCTTGTGGAGTCTTATCATCCAACACTGATGAGGGTAATCTATTGACCAGGTAACATATAGTACCCACTTCCTCTGCCCGAAATTATTTCCCTAACCTGGCACCACTAAGCATGCACCTTACTTTTTCCATCAGCATCTTGTTCATCCTTTCTGCAACTCCATTATGTTGAGGTGTATATGGAGTAGTCTTCTTCCTTACCTTACCGCACTTCTTACTTAAGTATTCAAATTCATTCCCACAGAACTCTTCTCCATTATCTATCCTCAGCACCTTAATTCTTTTCTCTATTTGATTCTCAACAAGAGCCTTAAACTCTTTAAACATGTCAAAGAATTCATATTTCTTCCTCAGGAAATATATCCAAGTATTCCTTGATAAATCATCTATAAATGAGACATAGTACACATTTTCCCAATGATGGGACCGACACAGGTCCAAAAACATCACTGTGAACTAGCTGTAAAATTCCTTCTTCCCTCGTTGCACCATAGGGGAATCTTACCCGATTCTTCTTCCCATATAGACAATGTTCACGGAAAACAAAATCCATAGAGCAGTTAGACATGCCTTCAACCATAAATTTACCGTGTAGTAGTCGAAGACCCTTCTCTCCAATATGCCCCAGTATTTGATGCCACAACATAACCTTTTCTCCAGAGACTGTAGGAGTTCTTTCTTCTTCAACTCCAATATTAGGAACAATGGATCTATTACACCCATCACTAATAGTGCTTCCTTGCAGCTTATACAGAGTTCCAAACTGAACTCTCTTTAGCAACACCGTTGCTCCTCGAACCATCCTGTAGGTTTCCTTTTCAAATATTGTTTTTACCCTTACATCGTCCATTTTTCTTATAGAAATAAAATTTCTTGCCAAACCTGGGATGTAGAGAACACTGATCAGTGTTCTAATCCTTCCATCTATGAGCCTCAACTTGAATTTTCCTCATCCTATGATTTTGGTTGTCGAATCATCCCCTAAGAAAACATTACCTCCATCATACCTTTCATATTCACAGAACCACTCCCTGTGGGGAGTCATATGAAAGGATGCACCTAACTCAACCAAACATTCCTCATGATCTGCATGTGTGCTTGAAGAAGCCAAGTACACATCCCCTCCTTCTTCCTTGGATTTGTTTTCTTCTGTAGAAGGAGATTCTTCAGATCCCTTCTTTTTCTCAACTTTGGATCTACACCGCTTCTTGTAGTGCCCTTCTTTTCCAGATCTCCAACATACCTTTACAAACTTTCTGGAAGATTTAGATCTACCCTTGGAATTAGATCTCCGACTTGAGAACTTAGATCTATTTATTTCCTGGGAACGTCCTCTTGCAAATAATGTGTATGTGCTCTGTCCTTCCATATTCTTCCACCTCATCTACTCTGAAAACAAGGATGAGACCACTTCATCAAACTTCAGGGAAGTTGTATTACTACCTATGGCCACAACCAGACTATCCCACGAGTCTAGTAAAGAACACAGTAAAGTGATACATTTATCTTCATCTGAAATTTTAATCTCAACAGATACTAACTGACTTGCCACAATATTGAAGGCATTCAAATGATATGCCATTGAGTCTCCATCTCTCATCATCATGTTATACAACTTATTTCTTAGGAATAGTTTATTTACTAGGTAATTATACTGATACAACTTCCCGAACTTATCCCATAAATCCTTGGTTGTAGCTTCCTCTGACACATTCGGTAATATTGTATCTAGGAGACACAGTCGGATTGTGCTCTTTTCCTTCCAAACCAAATTTTTCCAGTGCTCTGTTGAAGTTCCTATAGGTGCAGTACCTGGATATACCGCGATCCACTGATCTCTTTCCACCAACAAATATTCCATCTTGAGCTTCCAAAGCTCAAAATTTTTCCCATTAAACTTCTCGATCTCCATTTTCAAATTTCTCGCCATTTATTTTCACCTGAAAAATCAATACCACAGATCTCCCACTGTAACAAGGCTTATCACAGTCCCGAGCCAATCCCTTGACCACAAAGGTGTCCCCCTGAAGCCAACTAATATCTAATACCAAATGTAGATTTTAACCTTGTACAATATTTATTGCAAACATATTTTCATTAAAATAACAGAAAAGATACAATGGAAAATACAAACATTACATAGATATTTTTCCCTTGGAAACCCAAACCAGGAAAACCAACATATTCTATATTCATTCATAGTATTACATTGTTTACAATACAATATACATATAGGATCTAGCGATATCCAAAACCCTAATCCAATGACCTGTATTAGTCAACAACCCTAATTCCTTAACTGGAAATAGAAAACCGTCGACAAAGAAACCATGTGCTGAAAAACCACCTAAATATGTGACACGTTTCCCGAGGAAGAATTTTTTTTCTCGGGGGCACAGTCCCTGCACCCCCCTACGCACCCGGCCCGACATAGGCACTACTACTCATGCAAATAATATAACACATACCCAACACATGGAACCCAGGGTCTTCAACTGGTGTGGGGGTGTCTTGAAGAACATGAAAAAACAATTGTCAAAGTGTCGAAATGGTCGGTTGAAACAGTTTGGTCACAGGTCCATTTTGGTGTCCTTTCTATTGGAGAGGGTCCCCATACTACGTCTAAAGGTGGTGTGGGGAATACCCGCTCCACAAGATCCACGGATGAAGAGGTGGGTGGACCTAATGGGTCGTTACGATGGCGTGCCTATCGTCAAGTATGAGGATTTTTTCTTCCAATGGATGAGAAATCAGCTGATCATGGTGGAGGACTATGCATATGTTGGGAAAGGCTTCCGATGGGATCCTTACTTATCTCTTTCTGAGGGATATCAGTGGGGAGACATAGGTAAGAAGTAAAATTTTCATTATATGATGTTTTTGATATTTTAATTAATAAAATATTTGTTGTCATTTATCCAAGACTAATCAAGTGCTCTCAATAATGAAGATGTGGCACCTTGTCATCCTCCGAGATCATCTTCCATTTAGAGGCAAGGAGAGAGAGGTGTTGTAGCAGGAGTGGTCGTCGCGGATCTTGAGGTGATTAAGCATAACCTAGAGGGATTAACCATGAATATCATTGATGCCACGATGGACGAACTTCCTAGGAACTATCAGCGCCATACATTTGGCATATCTGCATCTATTGGTCGACTACTCTATAGAATGGAACAAGAAGTTGTTTTTTACAGTGAGAAGCATCCTTGATTCTTTTGTACATGAAGCCACGAGCTTCACTTTTTGATATTTTGGTCCTTGGACAAACAATTTTTGTAACTTTTATCATTATTAATATAAAGTTCCTACAGACTTACTTGTCTCTTTTTTTGTTTTCAAATGTGTGCTTGGATTTATAAATATCTCAAATGTTTGTCTAACACATAATTATCCAATGCATGTGTCAATTTTTTTAGACATCTAGGAATATGTTGATATTCGATATAATGAAAATGTCTTTCCAAGAGGCGAATTCTTAAGTATTAACAAAGTAGGACTTCGGATGGAATAAATGTTGCTTAACTACAACACTACTAACTATGAATCGAGTTGTACAATAAGATGAAGGATGCAAAATGAAATGGCATCAGTTAATATTTCAATAACTGCACTATATTCCATGATATTATTAGTCGCACGACCAAGGAAAACACTGTGTAGACTGATCAACTCATTTGTAGGTGCATAGATTTTCCATGCAGCAGACACTAGGCTTTGAGTACTGCGACTAGCACCATCAACAAAGCCAATATAGGGTAGAGAAGACACCAACATATGGAAACCAATCACAATGCAAGGTAAGAAGCTAAAAGGAAGAACAAAAACGAAAAAATCACACTAGAGTAGAGTACACTAAAAATACACAACACTCATGCAAAAATAGTTTAATCATAGTACTTCTTCAAGTAAATCCCATTTTTGGGTTCACTCAAAGGAATTCCATCATAATCTACCAGCTCATAAGCCCTTTTCTCCAACACTCATTTCACAATATAAGGGCCACGCCACATAGGCTAAAATTTACCGTCCCCTAAAAAGTCACGATCTTCTTCCTAAAGAAGAACTAAATCACCTTTAGAAAAAACACATGGTTTGACATTCTTGTCATATTGATCTTTGACATGCTTCTTCTGAGTTTCAATGACTAAGTCAGCATCACGATGAGTCTCATCTAATTGCATCAGATACAAAAGACGTTCCTCTTCAACTGAGGTGTTGGGGAGAAGTTCAACAACTAGTTTCAAGGATGGGATTTCACATTCAATCGGAAGAATAACTTCAATACCATATACTAACTGGAAAGGTGTGAACCGTGTGGTAGATTTAACAGATGTCTGATAGGCCCATAATGTCGAGAAGAGCATTGTGTGCTAGCTTTACTTGTGAATTCCTATCATCCGTCGAAGCATAGTAGTAAGAAATTTTTTAATTGCTTCAACCTGGCCATTGGCCTGTGGATAGTAAGGTGTTGAGTTTTCATGTTGAAGACCCAACTTCATGGTAATTTCAGACATCATGAAATTGCAAAAATGACTACCATGGTCGGTGACGATGGATTGAGGGACACCAAATCTAGTAACGATATGATTGAATATGACTAACGGGACAATTTTCTCGGTGTTATCAAATGTAGGCATCGCCTCAACCCATTTAGTGAAATAATCCATGGCTATGATGATGTACCCATGCCCCCCAACTGATTGAGGGTTACATGTCATGAATTCGATGCCCAATTTAGCGAATGGACCAATGGAAACTACAGGGTAAAGAGGACGAGGATGATATCAGATCTTACTGTTATACATTTGACAAGTGTGTCATTTCTGGACAACAATAATGAAGGCCAGAAGTAACCAGCTCATAATATATTTTGGGTAGTGGCATACCCAAATATATAACCACCACATGCTCTAGAATGATAGTCATTCAAGGCTTTCTCAGCTTCATCGTAGGTTAGGAATTGCCAAAAAATTGAATCAATACCACGACGGTAAAGGGTATCACCAAGGATAATGTATTGACGGGCTTGATACTGAATATGATGACGATCCACACTAGAAATATCGGGCATAAAAGTTTGGGTTTGGAGATAAATGATAATGTCTCCATACCATATGTCGTCAGAACTGATCATAAAGAGAGACTCATCAAGAAAGGAATCCTCTGCCATAGTTTCTGTCTTGGTAGATGGAAGGTCACATATCAATTCAGAAAAAACCAAAGATTTATTTGATTTGGCACGCTCAAATTCCAAATTAAACTCCTAGAGAATCACTATCCATTTGGAGTATTCCCCCCCCAACAATTGTCGAGTAAGTATGTGTTGCATAGGGTTTCAATCGTAAATAATGGTGGTTTTGCATAATAATATATAATGACGAAAACACTGAACAACTTGAACAACTGCCAAGGCTAGTTTCTCCACATGCAAATATTTGGTTTCGGTGGTCATGAGACTCTGACTCAAATAGTAGATGACATGTTTATGATGTGAATCATCTTCTTGGACTAGAACCATAGCGATGTTAGAGTCCGAAGAAACTAAGAATAATAAATAATCTCGACTATAATTAGGTGGAAATAAGAGTAGTGTACGGGTTAAGGAAAGTTTCAAAGCTTCAAAGGCCTTGTTGGCAGTGTCGTCCCATACAAAATCGTGAACCTTTTTAAGCAGTTGAGTAAAACCTTTCGTTAATTCAACATAGTTGGGGATGAATCGATGTAAAAAAATTTCCTTCCCTTGCAAACTTTGGAGTTGGCACAATGTAGAAGGAGGTGGCAGAATGAGAATAGCTTCAACCTTCAGAGGGTCCACCCTAATCCCATGTGTAGAAACGATAAAACCAAGAATTCATCCACACTCCACATAAAAAATGAATTTATGTGGATTCGATCATATGCGATAATAGTGACAATGTAGGAAAATGGCCCGTAAATGTAATGGGTGATCTTGACGACGCATGGAATGCACCGGAAAATCATCTAGGTAAGGTTGTACAATGTGATTAATGTCATGAAAAGTGTAATACATAACACGTTGAAAAGTTGCATCAGCATTCTTGGGACTCTATCCTTCCATATAATCGAATCAGGGAGAATATTTCACTCCCAACACAGTTGTCAACGATATGATCAACGAAAGGGGTTGGATAATTTTCTTTGGGACAAACCTTGTTGATATCCCTATAATCTACACAAACATGGATCGTTCCTTGTTTCTTCGTAACTAGAACAAGATTAGACACCCAATTAGTCAAAGCCACAGGTTAGACAAAAATGGCTTTAAGAAGTTTTTCAGCTTCGATTTTAATAACATTAGCTTTGCGTGGATGTACTGGGAGAAGTCTCTGTCGAACGGGTTTAGCATCCGTGTAAATCTTAATCTCATGTACAACAATATCTGGGTCAATTCCCGACATCTCTTCGTAACTCTAGGAAAAAACGTCATGAAATTCTTGGAAAAGAGCTCTATAAATTTGGACCTCATCTGCAAAACATGGGGAACCGATGTGAACATTTTCCATGAATCTGGGTTTAATCGAAATATCTAAAGGGATAGTAGGTGAAATTTTACCCAAATTCCCTTCATACAAAACATCGTGTATTGGTTCAAGAACATGGGAAATAGTAACGACAGTAGACAGATTCACAATCCGTTGATATCTCTCTATATTATCGGGTTACATGAAGAGAATAGAATGATGATGCACATCGTCCCATGGGGTATCTTCCATAGAAATGATTGTCATAATCATTTCATCTGTGTGAAAAAATACGTGAAATGGATCGAGAGACGTATCTAAGAGAGACCGAGGAGAGGGAGTTTATGATTGAATAGCTTGATAAGCCAATTATACCGGACTTAAAGGCATTTTTTCACCGTAACGAAGACATTTGGAAGAGTTAGGTACTATCCAAGGGTCATAAGACTTAGGTATTTCACCAACAATGGTTGATATCATGTTAATCGAGACAACAAAAGGAGTAGGAATATCGGATGGTGGAATGAGAAACATACCCATTAATGATGAATCTTTTAAAAGACCCACACCAACATTCTCATAATCGGGAGGTGTTTTCGCAATCAAAGGTACTTTACTAGTACGAGAATCGGAATTAAAGAAGGCAAGTTGATCGATAGTAAAAAAAATTCCTTAGTGAGGGAAATGTATCACATGGAAAAGAGTAGAAACAATTTCATGCATGGAATCAATCCAACTACGGCCAAGTAAAAGTTTGTAATTGAGAGGTGCATCAAAGAACTCAACCTCAATAGTAACCACTTTTCCTTCTAACATAATAGATAACGAAGGAAGAACACCACAAGGTTTAAATCATGTACCATTAAATGCTTTAAGAGTATTATGTGACTCGGTAAGGGAAGGAGAGCTAATGGCTTTCCAACAAGTGACGGAAATGACGCAAGTCTAGGCTCCTTCGTCAATAATGGTTCGACAAATATTCTTATTTTAGATAATAACTTGTATCTGAAACGTTAATTGAGTAGGAAGCCTTGGAATATGGTTTTCCAAGTCAAATATTATCAAGTTCATATCAGTAGGATCAATTCCACCAATAGCCTTTAACAATGCCTTTCATTGCATAGGAAAACTTTGAAGGACTTCGAGAGTTGACATCGTAGAAGGTGCATGCACAAGATCTTCTACAATACTATAGTTTTGAGTGGCACATGCGAGAGGTTTAAACGAAGAATTACAAACAACGCCCTTAGGAGGAAGATGAAGAACTGTATCTGGACTCAGTCATTCGATATGAAGAGGACCGTTGGGAGGTGAAGTCGATGGAGGTGGTGAATCATCAAATTTCTCTTTTGAAGGAAAATAATCTTTGGCTCAAGTAGCGACTGCAACTTCGTTATTCTTGGATTCACCAGTACACATAAGTGTATAAGATGTGGTAGAGGGAGAAGGTTGGTCATGAATGACCAATTGGGCCTGTTGTTGAGAATGAAAAGATTGTGACAAAACGACAGGTGTAGGAGGTGTCCTGGTCCCTTGCAGGAACTTAGTAACCTCGGCACGTCATGGGCAATCTTTCATATAATGATCCTCACTGTCGGCACTAGAAGTAACCTCTAGATTGCTACAGAGGTAAACCCAATACCCATCAGTTTTAGATGTCACAATGAATAAATAAAGGTGGTCAAATGGGTGCAGACCCAAGATAATATTTCTTTAACTTAGAATCCTGGACCATGCAATGCATAGGTAAGTGTTACACATCAAAATTACTCATTAGGATGATGGCCTAGTGTCGTCATTACCAATGTCGCAAGTGTCACATTTCTCTTACAAGTGTCAGAAATATCATATTGCTGTCTTGTCCATGTTGTGTCTTAGAAGAAATTATCAAGAACACTTACAAGACACCTCAAAATACTAGTTATAAAGAGGATAAGTCATTTGACAAATAGTGCAAGTCTTTTTCCACTGAGAAAACCACTAAAAAATCAATTTTGGAAGGCAAAGCTCCCCTATACACTGTTAGGGAGTGCCAACGCTCTGTGACCTCCTTTGGGGGAGAATTCCAATGCTCTATGCCCCATTATGAGGGAGCACTGGCCTTTTTTGAGTGAATCTTTGGATTGTTGAGAGAAATCAGGGAAGAATCCCTTCATATCTGGAGTTGGTTGGGTTCAGATCTGAGGTCAAAGCTTGATTTTAGGGAATATCCACAACTAAAGGAGAAGAATCCTCAACTTATCCCAAGGATATCTTAAGTGGTTAGGCTTCTCCAAGTCTATATAAGGAAGCCTCTTCATGGTGAAAGGGGAGAAATTGTGAAGTCTCAAACTTATGATCTCATAAGGGAGATATCATTGAAGCATCAACATTCTGTGTGGATTATTTGAGCAAGGGTCTGGAAAAAGGGAGCTTGGTGAAGTTGTTGCACTACATCCATGGTTGTAAGCACCACTTTGTTCTCATTAATATAAATCTATGCTTGGCTTGTTTCCTTTAAAGTTTGCATACATTTCATGAACTTGTCTCTAGTAGATAGATCTGTTTTTGAGCTAATCTCAGTAGAATAGGAAGTTTGTTGTATCTTTGTTTGTTCTACAGGACTTATTGAGGAGCTTAGGATCGAAGCTCAACTTGGACTGTGCGAGGACAAATGCCATTAAAAAGGTACACTTTTCTTCTTCCTCTTCAAACATTAGCTTAATTAGATCTAGAAGGAATGTCAGTGTCCACAATAAAAAATTTTGTCTTGATCATAGGGGTCTAGTATCCAAGAGAGAATCCACTTGTCCGCAAGGGGATTTCTCTGTAACAGAAATTGGCAACTCCACTGGGGAGGGACCTTGATTTCTTTTTCCTTTCCTAGGTCTTGTTTTGGAATTTTCTCATTTTTTGACCTTCTCCATACTGTGTCTTTGATTCTTAGAACTGTGTTCATTAGCTCTTTACCTCATCTCATACACTTTGTTTTCCTGAGTTTGCTTGCATTTTTTTATTTTCTGGGCATTTTTCTGAATTTTTAGTGGCCAATGCCCCTCTACTTCTTCTACCAGAGCACTGGCACTCCATGCTGAGCTTACACAGAGCGTTGAAACACTCTAGTTCCCTTTACGCCAGAGCATTGCAATTTTTTCTGTGAAAAATCTTCTAGGGTTTTCATTCTTTGAGTTCATTCTTGCTTTTGGCACTTGCTCAGGAGTCTTACAACCTCAATACATCTTGGTCTTGGCCTTCAACACTCTGTTTTCTGAGGATTGACCACCTTTTGTTTGTAATTTTGATGTTTTTTCCTTACCTTGAAGTCACTCTTTGTCTTTGACAATTTAGAGTCAACTTATTGTTTTCCTCTCACTTATCTGACTGAGTGGAAGCTTTTTTGAGGAATTTCAAAGGTCTATGCACCATTCCATTTGATCTTTGAGGTCATCTTGTCTAAGCCCTTTTCTTATTTTCTTCTTTTTTGATTTTCTTTTTGCAAGTTTTGTTATCTTTGTTTTTCTTATTTAAATCACGACGAGAGTGTGTTTTTGTTTGTGTGAAACATGCTTCTGATTGTCTGAATCTCATTGATCTTAAAGTCTGAATGACATAAGGATCTTTACATCAAATTGATTATCATTCACACATAAAGAAAAAGGATACATTTGTTATGATTGTTTTTGGATATTAGAACAACATTCTATGAATTTTTTTTGCATTATACTGGATTTGATTGAGAAACAATTGATTGAGGATTCTGCATCTTAGTGTTTGACAATGAAAAAAACATTCTTCTCTTTCCCTTAAATAGGCATTCATTGAAAGAAAATAATTCTTGTCATTTCTTATGCATTTTTGGGATTTGAGTCATAATACCACCAGTTTCATTTTCATACACCCTTGAGTAAAGAACAACTGCAAAATTAATGCTAATTAAAATCTATCTAGAACATTTTGTTTTTAGAATCTTCCACCAACATTAGACTAGGATTAACACTTTGGATTAGGTTGCGAGTACAACTCTCCAAAGTATTCAAAACAAACATTATCATCTTGTGATAGGGAGAGAAAACCCAATTGTCGTATAGGCTTTTTGGGATCCCCCTCTCACATAGGGGTTATGCACGAGGTCGCATTCGAGAGAGTTATAAAGATTATCCCTTCATGGTTCAACCATTTGTAGTGGTCAGATCATATATTGAGGGTTCTTCTTGAGGTTCAACTTGTTTCATTTGGTTGTAGTGCTTCGTGAATTCTGAATCCGTTCGGGTCCTCTGGAGTTCTATCGGTCCACTTGTCCTCAGTTCTCTCAAAGAATTTCGGACTTGATATCCTACTCATACGTTCGGACTGGACTGTCGACTGTACCCACCCAGGGGCTGAATGAGAGTTGGTGTCCTTAGTAGCCATAATCTTTAGGTACTTACACAAGGTGAAGGTGAAGGGAAGTCTCACTGTACCTAGAATAGACATTGAAGGGAAGTCTCACTATACGTGGAATACACATTGAAGGGAAGTCTCACTGTACCTGGAAAATATGTTGGTCAAACTCACTCAGGCTCCTTGGAGGGTAAATCCACAATTACTGCATGGAAGCTTGCACCAAGGCGTAAGTCCGTTAAGCACGTTTCCATCGTAATTTTTCCACCATATCCTAGACCCTTCTTGACTTGATCATGCGACATTGTATTTCATCACCAACTAGTACGATCATCAAGAGAAGGTTTTGTTTGCTTAGTTTGATTCCTAAATTTTTTAGTGTATGTTGTTTCTTTTTGTTAATCGGAAATAGATTTATTTTTCCGTTTGTTACTTAGCTCAAGCAACATCAACCTTCTTCGTTCACATAGGATAAAAAGGGTTACCCTCGGAAGATTCGGAGGGTTATCTACCTTTGCTTCCCAACTTTTCAAAAGGCCCTCCTGAGGCTCATAACGAACTAGGCTCTGAGGTTGGAAGCACACACTCTCTAGATTAGTTCCGAATTTTTTTTAATTCTTTGGAAGATTTTCCAATCAACCCAGCCTTGAGTATTAGATGAGAAATTCATTTGTTGTGGGTGAACTCATCTGGAGAGGTTGTTGTTATTGAGTTAACTAAGGTATCCACCGGACCTCACACAGGATCTGGAGTAGAAGATCCATTTTTCCAAAGTGAATCATTTAGGACCCCGACTCGTACTATTGGAACCTCTAGATTTGGTTCTGTCCCTTTGACAATCCATGATCTATACGGTAACCTCGGAGCGAATCTCGATCAACCCATGGAATCACAAGTGCCCAATATGTCTGTTAGTTGTATGGTACCTTTAAATCACTTTACTAGTACGACCAGTAATGTCATCACCACTGCAGACTAATTGTTTATTGGTTCTCACTCGAACCCTAGTATCTAGATGGCCCATTCTACCATGGTCCTGCATGTTGCCACAATCCTCACCGAAAATGTGACACCATCCCAGGCTCCGATTGGAACACTAGTTATACCAAATCCTTCAGTCCCACTTGGGTATATAACTTTGAATCCTTCCATTACCAACACTACCCAGGTTACACCCGGAGGTTCTATCCCTACACCTTTGTTTAGAGGAACTGGTCTTGGTGGCTCTAATCTGGCTGGAGCCTCTGGTCATTCATTTTTTGGTTTCTAGATCCCTCTGGGCACTCACGCTAGGGGGAAACCTCCATTTGGGAGTCAAACTCAAATGGGGACACAATCTCAGCTTGGGGGGAAATCTCAGACTGGAATCTCTAACCTATCATATGGGCAGGATGTGACACCAAATCCTTGGCACATTCCTTTTTCGGGAAATCCACTATTCCCTGGGGGGAAACATCCTCAAGGACAACAACAACCTTATCCTCCTTATGGAAAAAATGTTTATCCACCTTATGGGAAAACCCATCAACCGACTTATAATCCTCAGAACCCATTAGGTTATCCTCCATATCCACATGTTTCTCAACCATCTTCAAATCATGTTTATTTTGGTCAACCAAAACTGAATGTAGGAGGACCTACTGGATACAATTATCCACCTAACCCAGTTTATGGTCCTACTGGTGTTCCCATGCCACACTAGTATCATCCTCACATTAAACAACAACTACCATTCCTCACAACTCTGGACCTTCCAGACTTGTCTCGGTTAACCAATGATCCTATATTGCATTATCCTTTTTGGCCAGTCATCCCTGCTAAATTACCTTCTGATATTCCAAAATTTTATAGTAAACCTGGAGAAGACCCAAATAACCATGTGATGAATTTCGATTTTTGGTGTTCATCAAACTCCTTAATGGACGATTATATACATTTGCGTCTTTTTCATCGAACACTTACGAGTTCAGCAAACAAGTGGTATATTGAACTGCCACATGGTTCTTTCCAAGACTTCAACTCCCTTGCCATGTATTTTCTCACACTTTCAACTACCCATTCTATATGAAACGGGTACCGAACTCTTGACCTCCCTTCGTTAGACAAACTCTGTGCATATCTCCGATCATATTCATGAGTGGAGACGATGACGAAGGTTGATCAAAGCAGTCATTCCTGACCAATTATTGGCGGAATGGTTTACTAAATCACTGTTACCCCCGATTTCTCATGATGTCGCCATGGGTGGTGTAGTTAGCGAAGAAGAGGCCAATGCTTGGGATCAATACTTATATTTGGTTTATTAGTCTGGTGCTTTGTATGAGTTGATTCCAAATGCTACCCGTGCCACTAATGATCCATCCAAACCTTCATCCTCATCGCATGCAGATGGCGTTATTGGTTCTGTCAAAACTCAATCTACATCCCAGTTGACTGGAGCTCCACCTCAATCTAGTTCCACGTCTACTCCCAGTTCGACCACACCCTCCTCTACCTCCTCTTATACCCAAATTTCTGAGGTGAATGTAGTTCAATATACTCCTTCACAATAATCTGGAGGTAAGAAAAAGACGAAGAAAAAAAACAAAAACAATAATAACAATGAACAACCTAAAGCTCAAAACCCACTACTTGATAACGAGAAGAAACCATAGCAGAAACCGAAGTTCCCGTGTCTTATTTGTGGTGACTATCACTACACTCGAGACTATCCACATCGTGATGAAGTGGCCAAACGTTTCAAGGGGAATTCCCAACCCGCCATGCTTACTCAGCCTTTTCCTCAGCAACAATCTATGGTTTCTCAAACCCCCTCTCCAAGGGGTAGTTCCAGCCACCCCTCTCATGATGAAGACTCGACAAACGGGATTGATTTAACCACCCTCTCTATGACCTATGACATACCATTTAAACTTGACAAAGGAAAGGTCACTAATGGTTCTTTACCAGATCCATTACCATCCTCCATTAGCCCTCCATTTTTCAGTCCTCCGTATGGATCGCTTAAGATCGAGAAACCTACATTTGACTCTCTATTACGCCCTCCTAAGAGAACTATCCATAAATCTAACTTTTATCCTAGTTCATGTGTTTCCCAGAACTACAACAGTGTTGAATATTTGGCTCAGGCACTATGTGCTATGTCTACGTTATAAGTTCTACAACACTACCCTAGTCAACGTAGAATGCTCTTGGCCGCTATTGGCGCTTTTGATCCTGATTTGTCCAACAATATCATGTTTAACCTAGATAATTTTTCATCTCGACTCTCTCACCAACTTGCTTTCCAAGTTGATGTTGTTGTTCACAATCAACAAATTCACCGAACTATATTGGATGAGGGAGCCTCTACTTGTGTCATGTCTTTAGCCTGCTGGAAAATATTGAAATCACCCACACTTAACAAATCCCCAACAATGTTGCATGCATTCTATGGGTGAGGTTTTCATCCTCACAGACTATTATAGTCCTTAGCCATTCAATTAGGCGGTAAAATTGTTACTGTTGATGTCGAGGTGGTCAATGCTCCTCTCGATTTCAACCTCTTACTTGGAAGAAGTTGGTTTTATGATATGACTGTCATTGCTTTGTCAGTATTTTGATGCGTACACTTTCCTCATCACGACAAAATTTTCACCGTCGATCAATTAGATTTCTGTACACCCGACGCTTGTGCTTCCGCTACCAACAATATTCCATTCTTGGGAGATCACAAGATCACATATGAAAGTGTTGGCGTTGGCTTGTTGAAAGACTCTAGATTTATGGGTAACTTCCCTACACCACTTCCACCCACCACACATCATGTTGCTGCAATCAATATGATTTCAACTATGGTTTACCAATCCTTGGAATCATCTGGCCCTTGGATTGTACCTAGTCCATTGGAATTAAATGCACTAGGTGACACCATGCCACTTAGTCCAGTCGAAACCTCATATGTTTCTATCCAATCTACCTCTCCCTCCTCGGATAACCAACATCTCTTGGCACTCGACAGTTACTCGATTCCATCATGGTTAAATTCTTTGACATCTTCTTTCCACTACATTTCCCAAATTTTTCCTTCCGATGAATCTATAATGGAAATTCTTAGCATTGACAACGTACCTTGGGATGATATCCATCATCGATATTCTTTTCTTCCACCTCTCGAAGAAATTCAAGAAGACATACACTCTGTCTTCCCTCTTCATGTTGTCGATTTTCCACAATCTCCTATCCTCAGACAAGATACTCTTTCTGAGGGGAATTTGGGAAACATTTCATCTATGATCTTTATCGAAATTTTGATAAAAGAAGGTTTTGTGGAAAACATCAACCTCGGTGTTAATTGTTCGCCCGAGGAAGTGGTCTCTTATACCACTTTATTTAAAGAATTTCGCTATGTATTCGCTTGGAGCTACGAAGATATGCCAGGGATCGATCCATCGATCATTGTGCATGAGATTAAAACCTACCCAGGTGTCAAACATGTTCGACAGAAACTCCACCCGGTCCATCCTAAAAAGATTGTGGCCATTAAGGCATAAGTTGAAAAGTTATTGAAATCTGGCTTCATTTATCCTGTCCCCTTGACGGAATGGGTTTCAAACAATGTTGTGGTCACTAAGAAGCAAGGGACCATTCATGCCTACATAGATTATAGGGATATCAATAAGTCTTTTCCAAAATACAACTACCCTATGCCCTTCATTGACCATATTATTGATAATTGCGCTGGTAGCATAATTTTCTCTTTTATGGATGGTTTCTCAAGGTATAACCAGATTGACATTTTACTTGTTCATCAGCATAAGACAACCTTCATCTGCCCATGGGGAACTTTCGCCTATCGGAAACTACCATTTGGCCTTAAAAATGTTGGTGCTACATTCTAGTGAGCCATGTCATATGCTTTCCACGATATCAAACATATTGCGGAACCCTACCTCGCCAACTTACCTGCCCACTCATCCAGTCGATCAGACCATTTTGGTCATCTATGGACGATTTTTCTTCGATGTCAGTTCTACCGTATTCGTTTGAACCCTAATAAATGTATTTTTGCTATTGAATCAGGCTGACTCCTTGGCTTTGTTGTCTCCAAGGACAGGATTCGGGTGGATCCCTTAAAGATTAGAGCCATCCTAGCTTTACCTCCACCTAATAATCTGACACAACTCCAAAGTTTGCAGGGGAAAGAAAACTTTATTCGTCGTTTCATTTGTAACTACGCTGAGATTACCAAAGGATTTATGTGATTGTTGCAGAAAGACACCCCTTTTATCTGGGATGACACTGCTAAAAGATCTTTTGTTTCTTTTAAGAATGCATTGACCAATGCACCTTTGTTGCATCCTCTGAACTATATGCAGGATTATATCCTTTATTTAGCAGCCTCTACTTCCACTATTGCTATGGTGTTAGTTCAATAGGACCTTATAAGTGAGGAACACGTGATATATTATTTGAGAAAAAGTCTATCTGGTCCCAAGCTCTGATATTCACATGTTGAAAAGTTGGCGCTGGCAACCGTCATCGTTATCCAAAGATTTTGTCACTACATTTTTCTACGCACCACCACAGTTATCGCGGACTCAAACCACATGTATCACATTCTGACACGTCAAGTTCTTGGGGGAAAATATTCTAAATGGATCATCATCCTTCAATAGTTCGATCTTAAGTTTGTCAAGTCCAAAGCTAAAAAATCTTTGGTGTTTGCGGAGCTTATCTGTGAATTTCCCCATGCTAATGAAGATACTGAGCCTAGAGATTCTCTCCCTAATGAGACTCTATTCCTCATCAGCATGTCCGACCCTTGGTATGGAGATATCCTTCTTTATATCCAGATCCAAAATTTTAAACCCGATCTCTCTCGTGAAGAGCGTTGTCGTATTTGCTAACATTCATGTTGCTACCTTATCGTTGGTGATACCTTGTATCGTCGTGGTATTGATACTATCCTATGACAATGTTTGACTCATGAAGAGGCGGAATGTGTCCTCAATGACTGTCACCTTGGAGCCTGTGGTGGTCACCTTTCTGGGATGGCTATAGCCTAGAAAATTTTACGTGCCAGTTACTTTTGGCCCTCAATCTTCAAAGATTGTATCGAGGTCATCAAAAAGTGCCCACCCTGCCAAGTTTTTCCAAACAAGGCACACACCCACCCTGCTCCACTGCATCCCGTTATTTCCATCGACCCCTTTGCCAAATGGGGCATTGATTTCATGCAGTGTAAGCCTACCTCAGCCGGGGGGCACAGTTATATAATCGTTGCCATCGATTACTTTACAAAATGGGTTGAGGCTATGCCTACCTTTCTGAATGATGGTCATACTGCAACTCTTTTCTTTTTAAACCACATAATCACTCATTTTAGTGTTCCACACGCCATTGTCATTGATCATGGTTCACACTTTCAGAACTAGATGATGAGTGAGTTGCATGCCAAGTTGGTTTTTCTCCATGAGAACTCATCCTTGTACTATCCTCAAGCTAATGGACAAGTTGAAGCTATCAACAAGGTCCTTAAAAACATGATCCAATGGATGGTAGGGGCAAACAAGACATCTTGGCACTTACAAATTTTCTCTTCTCTCTGGGCTTATCAGACCTCAGTAAAAACTACTACTGGATTCACTCCCTTCTAGCTAGTATATGGCATAGAAGTTGTTTTACCAATCGAGTGTGAAATTCCCTCGCTAAAACTCAAAGTAGAACTCCTGACCCACACTTCTATTGAAGAAGAATGTTTCTTACACTTGAATAGGTTGGATGAAACATGCCATGATGTCGTTCTCATTAATGAGACATATCAAAAGAGAATCAAGAATAAATATGACAAATTTGTCCATCCTCGCACTTTTTCAGAAGGAGACCTAGTCCTTGTTTATGACCAGGCTCATAATAAGCTAGGGATAGGGAAGTTAGAACCTCTATGGAATGGTCCTTACATTGTGAAACATGTTCTACATAGAGGTGCCTATGAACTAATTGACTATGATGAAATATCCCTGGGTGAGCCTCAGAATGGGCTTTACCTTAAGAAGTACTATGCATAGAACATCTAGCATATGTGCTTTGTACACTATTGTATTTTTAGTTTGGTGTGTCTTTTTCTTTTGTGTGCTCGAGTTTTTTCCTTAGCCACTTATACTATGTCTTGTTTTTTCATGTGCAGATGAAATATTCCTTTCCTATCTTTGTTCTCATTAATATAAATCTATTCTTGGCATGTTTCCTTTAAAGTTTGCATACATTTCATGAACTTGTCTCTAGTAGATAGATCTGTTTTTGAGCTAATCTCAGTAGAATAGGAAGTTTGTTGTATCTTTGTTTGTTCTACGGGACTTATTGAGGAGCTTAGGATCAAAGCTCAACTTGGACTATGTGAGGAAAAACTCCATTAAAAAGGTACACTTTTCTTCGTCCTCTTCATACATTAGCTTAATTAGATCTAAAAGGAATGTCAGTGTCCACAATAGCATTTTTTGTCTTGGTCATAGGGGTCTAGTATCCAAGAGAGAATCCACTTGTCCGCAAGGGGATTTCTTTGTAACAGTAAGTGAGGTCTTGATCTAGCTTTAGTCAATAAGTCGCAATAAAAGGGTGAGTATGGGGAAGAACTGGCAAGGAGATGTACGGGCCTACTATGGACATTCGGTCTAACAACAGCCTAAGGAAGAAAATATTCAAGAATGAGATCCTCTTGGATCCAAAGCTTCAGACACTAAGATATGTCTAACGACACAGTTACAATAGCACGATGATCAAACCTACATCACAATGCTACTGTAACAGCCCAACTGGATCCTCCAATTCCAAGCTACTCAGTATAAGAGGGGGAAAAGATAACATGAGAAACTGATTAAAACTAGTGAAAATATTGCAGTGATCAAACCTACATCACAACCCTCGACTGGATCCTCCAATTTTGAGTGTCTTAACACAATGTTTACAAAGAGATGGAAAGAAGCTGACTTTCATTAAACAAGAAGTCTCAAATACAAATACATAACTGGAGGAACCAGTGCTTCATCAAAACTTTACAATACGGGAGCCTAGCTCAACCATCGACCATTACAAAATATAAAAACTAAGTATATATACTCAGAACTACTAACGGCCCCCAGGGACATGAATGAACCACTACATTCAAAGATTTGTGTCTCCTCCTTCTATTGCCATACTGCACTTGTCTTCCTCTGTCAGATGGAAAATTAAAAGAGTATGGGCTTTGCAGGAAAACCCATTTACAAAGGATTTCTGGGCTATCTGCTAGCCGCCATGACTATCCTTTCATGCTTTCCATTTATGTGATGAAACGAGGTTTCAAATAACTCCCCCAATTTCCATTAACTCACTATATCAGGATTGGGATGGAGCACTGACACCCATGAATGCTCCAAGAGACATTCACGACTCCTCCAATTAATTTATGGCCCCTCGAGGCCATGCGGACTTTCCTCTGTAACCAAATTGGGCACCTTCGGCCCTTTGTTGTGACTCTTTTCCATCAGGCTGACCTTGCATGTGACCTGGAGCTTATACCCAAAGGCGCTTTCGGGACTTTTCCTTTTGGGAGTCTTTACTCTTCTTTTCTCTCAACATCGCGATACCCAAAGTCGTGAAATAACCTTTGAGATCGGCAGTCAATCTTGCTTAGAAATGGACAACCATGATCCTTTCCCTGACAAAAATAAACATCGGCTATGCGATGAGCACTAGCCCCTCTTTCTAGACTTGCTTCCTTTGTGACCAGGCACTGAAATTGTGGGTCCAATCCCTGAGAGTTTTGCGATTTCACGTTTCGGGAAAAGGGGGTGTTGACTCCTATCAAACCCCCGACTTGCGAAATCGCGATTTTTCCTATCTTCTACCACATGCCTCATTGTATTGGATGGCCTAGATGAAACCATCGGCCTTTTGGGTCCTGGTACTTTGGGCCATGGAGAAACTTTATAACAAGAACCCTGAACTCCCGATTCCTGATCTTCCAAAAATTTGTCGATGTCAGATCAATGACCCTTAGTTCCTGACGATTTGACGGTGTATACCTTTGCTTCGTGAATTGGGATTTCGTGGCTTTTGCTGCAGTAATTTAACCACATTTGAACTCCCGATTCCTGTGCTTGCTTTCCATCGGTGAAAACTGAAAATACTCACTCGCTTGATCTGAATACATGTTAGACTGCTCCAAGTGTTGCGGCCTGTGACGGTGAAAACTTGGACGACTGGTTGGGAATTGAGAAAACATGAGGATTAGTTACAGAGGCCAGGGGAAGTGAGTGCTCCAAAAAGAAAGGGAAAATAGAAACGGCTATGCTGACTATAAGGGGGGGAATATATAAGGACATGGCCAGCGAAAAAGAGAAAAATGGATGAGGATATAGACTCGGGTAAATTGATGCATGCCTACGGGCCTTGACAAATTTATGTGATAAAATTTGGCTCCACAGGGGATGGCATGCTCCCTGCGAGCTACCAAGAACAAGTAGTTCCAGTGCCTTAGCTGTTGTGTTATGGAGTCTATTAGTAATAAAATGATAAAAACAAAAATAAACAGGAACAATATTCACAATGGTGGAAATCCAGTTGTGGCTTTAAACAAAAAACTTTTTCAAGAAGTGGTCATTCACAAGGCCACCCAAAACTTCATCACCCTCCAAATTCTACAATATGTAAGTGTTGTTTGGAAATTCCTCAAATATTTTGAAAGGTTCGAACCACAGGACCTCAAATTTGGTATGCTTTCCTCTGTCCTGCTTCGGTGTGTCCCATTTTAAGATTAGATATCCCAGCTGGAAATATTCCTTTTTCACCTTTTTGTCAAAAGTCTGTTTGATCTTTTGTTGATTCTCATGAGCTCTGTCCAGGATCTTCTCTCTTGCCTGCTACACTTCGACCAACTGTTGGATCCTTCTCATCATATCATCGGGCTCACCCTGGTGATATTGAAAGAAATTTTCCATAGGAAAGGCCAGCTGAGAGGGGAAAACTGCTTCGGTTCCATATACCAGCTGGAACGGAGAGACGCTGAGAGATATTTTTGTTATCACTCTATCAACCCACAGAGAAACCTTGAGCTTTGAATCCCATGCCTTTTTGTTATCCTCTAACAGTCTCTTAATGATTTTTATCAGGATATTGTTAGAGGATTCTGCCAGTCCGTTTCCTTGGGGGTAGTATGGGGTAGAGTGAATCAACTTAATTCTGAACTGCTCACAGAAGTGGATCAATGGTTCATATTTAAAAAAAGTGGCATTATCTATGACAATTATACTCGGGAATCCAAATCTTGCTATGATATCCTCCAGGAAACAAATGATTACCTTGTGGGAAGCGCTCCTTGTGGGGATAGCTTCTATCCACTTGGTAAAATAATCTATGGTAGTCAGGATCCATTTATGATGACCGTTGGATGCAGGGTGAATCTCCCCAATGAATTATAGGCCCCACTGCTAGAAGGTCCCTAAAGCAACCACAGGTTTCAATGGCAGGGGATTTGGCTGCTTCTTTCCTGAGAATTTCTAACATTTAGCACAGGCTCTAAATTTTGCGCAAACATCAGTGAACAGAGTAGGCCAAAAATAAATAGCCCTGAGAATTTTATGGGTCGTCATTCTCTAGAAGTGATGTCCCCCACACAAACTATCATGAAAGTTTGACATAATTTTTCGTGCTTCGTGTGGGTCTAAACACCTCATAAGTACCCCCAAGGGGGTCTTTCCAATATAAATTTTTATCAACAAAGCAATATTTAATTTCTTTGAGCTTTAAATCTCTTTCCTTGTTCCTTTGCATGCCATCGGGGGGCCGCAATTCTTGTAGAAAATATATGACATCCTTGTACAAAGGAAATCTTTCTAATGGAGGGTCTTCCTGAGCATTTGTATCATGCAGTTCAGCCTGTTGATTTTCTGAGCATTCCTTGATGAAGCTTACCCCCAAATATTTGCAATTATAAATAGTCTGGCTAAACCTTTACCTTTAATCAATTTGGTGGGATTTATATCCAGGTAAAATTTGAGGATTTTGGCAATCCATCGGCTCCTCCTTCCATCCATGTCTGACTGAATGATAATTTCCTTCACGATAGCTAAAGGAACATATGCAATAACCTTTGAATGCAGAATTCAGACTCTAAAAGCTTTGAGAACTTTCACTAAGGCATAGGCATGTTTCTCCATGATGTCGTATTTTTCCCTTGCATCTCTCAATGCCTTACTAAAAAGGGAAACAATATGCTCCAGGCCTTCAACATTTCTTTGTAATAAAACGACTGCCACTGCATCAAAAGAGGCAAAGGAAAAAATTAGAAAATCCTTAGAATAATCAGGACTGATAAGAATAGGTGCCTCAGTCAAGCCCTTTTGATTTGGTTAAAGGATTCTCTAGACTCAGAAGTCCATTTTACTTCATTCCCCTTCCTAAGAATGGTTGTGATATGCTTTACCAGCTTAGCAAAATTTGAAACAAGCCTCCTCAAAAAATTAATTTTCCCCAGGAAGGATTGAACCTCCTTCCTGGATCTGGGAAGTGATAAGGTTTGAATAGCTTCTAGCATGTTTGGATCAATTCTTACTCCCTCAGCTGGCACCATGTGTCCAAGTAACTTCCCTTCCTTCATGGCAAACAATGATTTCTTGGGATTTAAGGAGAGACCAAACCTTATGCACTTAAATAATACTTTTCTCAGATGACAACAATGTTCTTTATCAGTTCTAGAAAAGACTATTGTTTCATCAATATAGATGACCACGAATGTATCCCTTTCCCTAATGAAGTCTATGTCCATGGCTCTCTGAAAGGTTGCTCCTGTGTTCATCAATCCGAAGGGCATTTTGGCATACATGAATGTGCCCCAAGGAGTGGTGAAGGTTGTCTTTTATCTATCCTCAGGAAGGACATAGATCTAATTATAGCCAAAAAATCCATCAATCATGGAAATCCTAGATGCACCAGTTACCCTCTCCAATATGTGTTCCATCTTTGGCAGCGAGTAATTGTCCTTCCTAGAGCTCCTATTCAGATTTATGAAGTCAACACAGAGTCTGATTTTCCCATTCTTCTTTCTCACTGGGACCAGATTGGCTATCCACTCAGAATATCTCAAAGGCACAATAATCTGAGCATCCAAAAGCTTCTTCACCTCCCTCTCCATAATAGGCAGCAACATAGGATTTATTTGTCTCAACTTCTGCCTAAATGGTTTGGCTTCCTCCGTCAGGGGGATCTTGTGATCAATAAAACTAGAGTCATATGTCCTGAGGTCTTTGTAGGTCCAGGAAAACACATTAGCAAATTCTTTTAATATCTCAGTATACTCGACCCTCTTCTCTCTTGACAAGCTGCTTGACAATTTCACAAATTTTGGATCCATCTCTGTGCCAATATTACATTCAACTACCTCATCATCATCACCTGAGATTTCACCCCTTACTGCCACATCATTTATGTCAAATAACCTTTCTAAAGGGACTAGTCCCTTTGGGATGTGATTGCTAGGCAATTGCGCAATATGATGATCAAAAACTTTGTTCAGAAGATCTTGAGCATGAGGATTTATTTCAGAGTCAGGATCCTGGTCGATGTGTAATGCAAAAAATTCATCAATAGTCTCTAGGAACCTTTTGATTTCAAGATCATCCTCAAACACTTTCCAATGATTGACATTTTCAGGTATGGAGGGTCTATATTTCAATCCTACCTCATATATGATCTTGGGTGGTAGAGGAACTCTAAAATTGCTTACTGAAACAACCAGAGAATCAACCACGGTGTTTTCTCTTCTTGGAATAAACGATATGTTGAAATCTAGGAAAAAATTGTCAATGAGGTCCCATACTTCATTTCTATAACTCCTGAGTCGAGGATGTTTGGACTGATAAATATTTCTGATCTGCTGGATAATCAACTCAGCATATCCAAACACAGATATCTCTTCAATCCCCATGTCCTTTGCATGCCTCAAACCCAAAACGAGAGCCTCATACTCTGCCACATTATTGGTAACTTCAAAATCTAATTTGTATGACAGAGATATGGTTTCCTGAATAGGGGAGACAAAAACTACTCCAGCACCTGCACCTTCTCTAGAAGAATCTCCATCAAAGAACATTTTCCAAACAGAGGTAATTGGAGGAGAATCTTCACACAAGGAAGTAGGATTTCTTATTTAAAGAGGGGACTCAGGAGCGTCAGTGATATGCAATAGACTAGAACCCAAATCAATATCAAAGGAAAAGATGGGATGATTGGTAGGATCGACTTCATCACTGATAATGTAGGCCAATTGAGATTATTTGTAAAATCTCCTATGATCCCCTCCAAAGACTCGAATGGTAGCATATGTGAGGTCCATATGCAAGGTTCCCCCAAGTCTTTTTATCCAATATCTTGACAACAACATGCCAAACTTGGGAGGAACATAAGCCACCACGATATCCATGACCACACTTTTCATGGGCAGCTGAAACAAGGTTACCACTAGATCTTTGATGACCCAAAGACATTGCACTCTCCTCGAGTCAAAAGAATACAAATCATGATAAGCCTTTGTGACTTCCAGTCCTAATTCTTCCATGACAGTTTTGGGCATGAGATTATGCGAAGCCCCTAAATCCATCAAACAGTTGTGCAACACCTTGTCATGTATGTTCATGGATTGTAGAAGGGAGGGGATGAATCATCTTTGTCTTCTACCATAGGACCTAATATGACTGCAGGCTTTTTGTCTTGGAGGTTTACTGAGTCTGTGGAATGACAAGGTGGTTTGGGCTGCAACAGCTTAGAGAGGGACCTTTTGAATTCTTTGTGCTTGACTAGCTATGCCAGGGGGACAGGGATTCTGAATTTCTGAATTTCATGCTCAAAGCTAAAGGAGGAAGGGGATTTCAAAATTTCTCTCACCTCTGGGACATGGTATTTGACTATTGGTGAGGGATTATGAGCTTTCTTTTCCTTAATGATATTCATTGCATGCTTAGTAGGCTTCTCTTCTCTGGAAGGCTGATCACGGATGTCATACTTTTCTATTTTCCTCTTGGACCAGAGGTTGTATTTGTTGGGACTGGTATTGGCCTTTTCGCCCTTTCTTAGCTCATTTATTTGATTGTTCCGGAGGGATTCTTCGTATGTGGATTGAGTCAAATGGGGAAATGGGGTGGTGTCTCCAATACAATGAATTTCAGGGTCAAGCTCCTCTTCTTCCCTTTCCTCATCAATAACAAGGTTATTTTGAAGGGGAGTCTGTATTTTCTGATCACTTCTATCTCTGTGCCTCTACTCCTTTGGCATAATCTAAGGAGCATTGTTATTCGGCCTCCTGAAGATGCCTCCGTTGTCAATATTTGGGACATTCTTATAACCTCGCTTCCCTTCAAATTTCATCTTCTCCATTTCTGCAGACAGGGACTTCACCATATTGGTTAATTCATCTACTTGAGGGTAGGATGCAGAAGAACCAAAGGTTGAGGCCTCAGATCTTCCTCTTCCTATGTCTTAGTCGGCTTTGCTCCTAAGTCTGTTAATTGCCAATACATTGGATTCTACTTCCAAGGCTGCATATTACATATGATCCAAGGAAGTAGCTCTTATTTCCCTGAGCAGGAGGCAGAATTCGGGGTCAAAAGCACCAGCATAAGTGATTTTGGTAGAGGATTCTGTAGGATTTATCTCAATAGGGATCTTATTGTACATCTTGGTGAATCTTTAGGAGAAATCAGAAATAGATTCTCCCTCTTTTCTCTTTAGGGACCCAAAATCTGTGATATAATACATACAATATTTTTTGTCCCCCCACTGCCTCAAGAAAACATCATCTAAGGCTTCAATCCTGACAATAGATCCAAGGGTCAATCCCCTAAACCACTTCCTAACCTCACCATCAAGGCTCTGGACAAAGACTCTCATCTAGACGTCTTCATTTTCAATATTTAGATTGTCTGCATAACTATAGAAGGCAACAAGGTGCTCTTTAGAAGTTATGTCTTCTTCTCCGGTGAAATTAGGCATATATTTTAGGTAATCCCAGACAGGGAGAGTGTTCATCAGCTGAGGTAGGACTAGAGGGGAGTATCTTGCATCCATGATGGCATCGATTCTATTTCCAGGGGGATTAGCGCCTGCCATAGGGATATGAGGTGGAGGCAAATTTGGAGGAGAAGGGGTTCAAACTGGGGAGACTGGGACTGAGCCTATGGGAGGAAAGGGAAGCAGTAGAGTATTCAAAGAAAAGGCCAAAGGGACTGAAGGAAAAGAGGTTTCTCTGTCTATAGCAGCAACAACAAGATGAGGAGTGGTAAATCCTGGGGTGGGAAAATCTTCAGATGTGCTGGGTCTAAACCACGGTACAATTTCAAGAGAGAGAGGAGTGACAATGGTTTCTCCCTCCAATCCCAGACCAGGAGGGGAAAACTCAACAGGAACACTCCCAAAATTTAAAGTTCAAGAAACTCCAACAGAAGGTATAACATGGGAATGAGAAGCAGAAATTGGAGTTTCTAAAGAAGGACATTGGAAATTATCAAAAATACTTGGTTCAACAGTAGAAATACCTTCTCAGAGGGCCTTTCCCTTTCTGACAATTTTCTCTGGGTCATATTCAGGTGTTGCTAAAGACAGCTCTGGAGTAGACCTCGTGTGTATGCTTCTAAAATCCATAGCTAAAAAAATGGATTCGTCGGTGGATCTGCCTCAATGGAGTCACCACAGTGGAGTCACTAGGTCCACAGTTGCAATATTTAATGTACTAAGTTCCGATGCACCTTTAGAACTAGTAAGATTTTTCATTCAATCCCAAGGAAAATATTCAATTTCATCCCCGACAACGGTGCCATAAATGTTGGCACTAGAAGTCACCTCTGGATTGCTACAGAGGTAAACCCAATACCCATCAGTTTTATATGTCACAATGAATAAATAAAGGTGGTCAAATGGGCACAGACCTAAGAGAATATCGCTTTAACTCATAATCCTGGACCATGCAATGCATAGGTAAGTGAGGTCTTGATCCATCTTCAGTCAGTAAGTCACATTAAAAGGGTGAGTAAGGGGGAGAAATGGTGAGGAGATGTAGGGGCATGCTACAGACATCTGGTCCTCCAGCAGCCTAAGGAAGAAAAGCTTCAAGAAGGAGATCCTCTTGGACCCAAAGCTTCAGACACTAAGATATGTCTAATGACACAGTTAAAATAGCACGATGATCAAACCTACATCACAATGCTACTGTAAAAGCACGACTAGATCCTCTAATTCCAAACTACTCAGTATAAGATGGGTAAAATATAACACGAGAAACTGATTAAAACTGGTGAAAATATTGCAGTCATCAAACCTACATCACAACAACATCACAACCCTTGACTGGATCCTCCAAGTTCGAGTGTCTTAACACAACGTTTACAAATATATGGAAAGAAGTTGAATTTCATTAAACAAGAAGTCTCAAATACAAATACATAACCGGAGGAACCGGTGCTTCATCAAAACTTTACAATACGTGAGCCTAGCTCAACCATCGACCATTACAAAATATAAAAACTGAGTATATATACTCAGAACTTCTAATGGCCCCCAGGGACATGAATGAACCACTACATTCAAATATTTGCATCTCCTCCTTTTGTTGTCATACTGCACTTGTCTTCCTCTGTCAGATGCGAAATTAAAACAGTATGAGCTTTGCAGGAAAACCCATTTACAGAGGAGTTTTGGGCTGTCAGCTAGCCGCCATGACCATCCTTTCATGCTTTCCATTTATGTGATGAAACGAGGTTTCAACTACCCCCCCCCATTTCCATTAACTCATTGTATCAGGATCGGGATGGAGCCCTGACACCCATGAATGCTCCAGGAGACGTTCGTGAATCCTTCAAGTCAATTATGGTGCCTCGAGGCCACACATAATTCCTCTGTAACCAAATCGGGCACCTTCGGTCCTTTGGCGTGAATCTTTTCCACCAGCTTGACCTTGCATGTGACCTTCGGCTGCGATTTGGAGCTTATACCCAAAGGCGCTTTTGGCACTTTGCCTTTCGAGAGTCTTTACTGCCCTTTTCTCTCAACATTGCGATACCCGAAGTCGCGAAATGACCTTTGAGATCGACGGTCAGTCTTTCTTAGAAATGGACGTCCACGATCCTTTCCCTGAAAACACAAAATGTCAGTTATGCGATGAGAACTAGCCCCTCTTTCTAGACTTGCTTCCTTTGTGACCAAGCGTTGAAACCGTCATTCCAATCCCTGAGAGTTTCATGATTTCGCATTTTTGGAAAAGCGGGTGTTGCTTCTTATCAAACCCCTGACTTGTGAAATCACGATTTCACTTATCTGCCGCCACGTGCCTCATTTGATTGGATAGCCCATATGAAACCATCGGCCTTTTGGGTCCTGGGACTTTGGGCCATGGAAAAACTTTATAACAAGAACCCCGAACTCTCGATTTCCTATCTTCCGAAAATTCGTCGATGTCAAATCAACAGCCCTTGGTTCTTGACGATCTGATGGTGTAGACATTTTCTTCGTGAATCAAGATTTTGTGGCTTTTGATGCACTAATTTAATCACATTTGAACTCCCTATTCCCGTGCTCGCTTGACATCGGCGAAAACTGAAAATACTTGCTCGCTTGATCTGAATCAATGTTAGACTACTCCAAGTTCTGCGACCTATGACGGTGAAAACTTGGACGACTGGTTGGGACTTGGGAAAACATGAGGATTCGTGATAGAGGTCGGGGGAAGTGAGTGCTCCAAATATAAAGGGAAAATAGAAATGGCTCTGTCGACTACAAGGGGGGGGGATATAAGGACATGGCCAGCGAAAAAGAGAAAAACAGGACGAGGATACAGACTCGGGTAAATTGACGCACGCCTATGGGCCTTGACAACTTTATGTGATAACACTCACCACATATAAGACAAGGATAATGAGGTTTGTTCTTTTCTTCGTCATCAGCAGGATGAGTCTTGGGTTTATCAGATTGTTGATTATTATTTTTTTCCTCCTTATTATTTCCCTTCCCTTTCTTTTTATTTTGATTTTTACTGGTAGGGGTAGATTCAACTGAATTAGCCTCAGAGGTTTTACCAAGAGAAGGAATTGGAGGAGGAGTATTTGTACATTAGCAATAGTAGACTTGGGATTGGAGTGACTAGCTTGTTTAGATTGAGTCTCAACGCGGAAAGTGCCAATCACACCATCAACAACATGAGAAGCTACTGGAGGTGTTGGGGTTGGATTTGTAGATGGGTGAGGAGCATCGGGGATCAAGTCATATAGTGTTCCTATTTGTGAATAAACGAGATCCAAGTATTGAGCACGACTGATTGCCTGGTCTTCAGTGACGACACAACCCTTGGCAACATCACGGGCTATAGGACCAATCAGTGACTTGGTAAACCACTCGGCCAATAGTTGATCAGGAAGGGGAACTTTGATTAAGAGTCTTCTCCTCTTCGACTCATGAATATGGTTGGAAATGTGAGTGGAGGAGGATTGTTTAAATGAACTCAAAATTTTGGTTCATGTCTCATATCATATTGGTAGTTGGTAATGCGTTAAGAAATCCATCACTAAGGTGTTGAATTCATTGAATAATCCTCGTGGCAATTCAATATACCATTTGGCTTCCGAACCCATTAGAGTTCGTTGGAAAAGATATAATCTAATGGAGTCATCCATCAAGGAATTGGATGAACACCAAAGATGGAAAGTCATGACATGATTATTTGGGTCCTCCCCTGATCGACCGCCAAACTTAGGAATGTATGATGGTAACTTGGCATGTATGACTAGCCAATAAGGAGAATACAATATAGGATCATTCAAAATCCTAGATAAATCTGGTAAATCCAAAGTAGAAAGAAATGAAAATTGTCTGTTCACTTGAGAAAACTGGTAATTTTGAGGGGGTACTCCCGTAGGTATACTAGTAGGACCATGAGTAGTTTGTAGATAGTTAGAGGATCCTGTCAAATTCGGTTGTGGAGGGTTTTGAGTCAAATAGCCAACTTGAGTTGGTTGATTGGGTAAGCTTCCTTGGGAAGGAGCATTAGACTAAAAACCTTGACCCCAAGTAGGATTCATAGAACCTAGATATGGTTGCCTGGGATTAGGGGGTATAAAAGAATTAACTTGAGGAGGTTTCCCCCCAAGCGGTTGTTGATTTCCTTAGAAAGGAAAATTCCAAGGTTGAGACTGTAATACGGGAATATACTGCTCGTACACTAGGTTATGACCCCCAACTTGGGCTTTCCCTCCAACTTGAGGTTTCCCCCCAACTTGACGTTCTACCCCAACTTGAAGTTTACCTCCAACAGGAATTTTAAAACTAGAAGTGACATAATGACTTGTGCCTCCAACTTGATTGGAGCTACTTGGGCTAGGACGATTAGATCCTCCAAGTGAAGGCAGAGGAGGAACGCTAGGCCCCCTAGAGAGAACCTGGGTAGGTGTAGGAACAAAACTACTAGCAACATTATACCGAGGAGGAACGAAAATATTAAGCCCTATGGATGGACTCTGGGTAGGATTAGCAATAGATGTATTCAAAGCATTATACCTAGGTGGAAGTGACGGATTTGATCTAAGTGGAAGTGGTGTTCCAATAGGATCTTGAGTGACAAATTCACTTCCGACAGAAACAAGCGTAACTTGTGGGACCATGGTAGAGCTAGCGAGCTAGAGAGGAAGAATTGTATGAGAACCAACCAGTAATTGGTCTGAGACCGTGACAACATTACTGGTCATTCTAGTAAAATGATCCAAGGGTACTATATAAGCAGTGGAAGTTACGGGTGTATGTGATTCCATAGGTTGATTAAAGGTCCTTTTACGTAAGTGACTCATTCCTATTTTTTCAAAAATATCTTGTCTCGAAGAAGTTCTCCAAAGAGAACTAATAAGACCAGAAGAGCTAGGATCAAAGTTTCCAGTAGTATGGACCAGATTTCAAAATGAATCACTATGAAAGAGTGGATCATCTACACTAGACTATGTGTGAGGTCCAATATGTATTCTAGTATAATCTTCAACAACAATGTCTCCCAATGAATTTATTCGGAGCAAAAGTGGATCACGTTCAACACTCAATAACGGATTTACATGAAGTATGGATTCCTCCAATGGAGTAGAACTTCCAATCTCAGAGGCTAGGTCGTTATTGACTGCTCCTTCAGGAGAACCCTCTGGTGAGTTAGGAAGCAAAGGCGTATACTCTTCCAAATATTTTGGAGGTAACCCTTGCATCCTATGTGAACGACAAGGGCCGATGTTGGCCGCACCAAATAAAGAATGAAAGAAAGATATGGCCAACTAGAGAAACAAACAACACTCACTAATAAAATATAGACATCAGACACATAAACAAACCTTCTTATTTAGAATTCACTAGTTGGTGATGAAATCTAACGTCGTGAAATCAAGACAAGAAGGAGCTGGGATACAGTGGGTGGAAAAGTTACATTGGCGACTTGCTTAACGGACTTACACCGTGGTGAAATCTCCTACACATAATCGTGGGTATACCCTCCAAGGAGCCCGAGTGAGTTTGGCCAATGTTGATTCCAGGTACTGTGAAGACTTTCCCCTCCACAGTCACCTCGTGTAAAGACTCTAAAGAGATAGGACATTAAGGTTACCAATTATGACAATGATGCCTGGGAAAGCAGTCAACAGTTTGATCCACGTGCAATGACAGGGTATCTAGGCTCGAAATCAACTCGAGAAGGTCCCCATAGGATTCTCTTCTCAAGTGACCCCCAATAATACTCACAATCTCTACACTAAGACCAACAAATCATGATGAGTAACTCTGTCGGCCCTAATGTGACCTCGTGATTGATCCTTGTGTTAGAAGGGCTTCCCAAGACAAAATGTAGCAATTGGATTTGTACTCTCCTTATCACAAGATACTATTTTGTGTTTTGATGCTTTGGAGAGTGTACCTTAAAACCTATTCCAAAGCGCTATCCTAGCTAATGTTGGTGTATAAAAGTTCTAGAAAATAAAAGTTGCTAATAGATTTTAAAATTACGTTGTATTTTAAAGGTTGTTGTTTACTCAAAAGGGAAACGGAAATGAAACTAATGATGTATTTGACCTTGACCCAACAATATGAAAGAAGATATGAAATGAAAATGTTTCATTCAATGAACTCTAATTACAGTAGGGATAATGTTTGTTTTTTAGAATACAAAAGCTATAAAGCACAATTCCTCAATCTTTGAACGATATAAATTCCAAACGATCAAAACTATTTCACTTTTCCAATTTTCTCTTTTCAACAATTATATGAATGAAAAAATTTCTTACAAAGACTACTAAAATGAATAATAAAATTTAGTTCTTTCCTTTTTCAAATCAGAACAAAGATATAATCCAAAAAAGAAAGAATGGACTAATAAGACTAAAGCATTCTCAACACCAATTCCCAAATCAAACTCACAACGCAAGCAAAAATGAAAAAATAGGAAAACCTTTTTTCGAATGCAATAAAAAATTGTTTCTTAATCAATCAACAATACAAACGGTAAAAACAATCCAAAACTCAAAAGAAATCAAGGACTACTTATAAAACAAGCACCCAGGAACAAAGTCTTGAGATTATACCCTTGCGACAAGAAGTCAAGAAACAAAAACTTGAAAATCTTGTAAGGAAGACTTTCAATCCTTGAAAATCAATCAAATCCAGGCTTAAAATATGTAAACCACTCATTCACCAATGCTAAAATTTCATCCCAGGTAGTAAAGACAAATCTAGGCAAAGAAAAAAAAATTAACTGTCACCCAACAATTCCTATAGGAATTGTCATAGGTTTCAGAGCGGTAGAGTGCGATGTCGTCACTCTGGTCTTCACAACTAGAGTGCAACAACAAGGAATTGTCATGGCCTGTAGATAGGACACAGTGCGACGATCTCTGAATAAAAAGAAAATTGGGAAAAATGACAAAATTTCTCAATCAACCTTCAAGACCAGGGAGTCAAGATGGATCACCCACAGACTCAGAGAATGAAATTGATCAAAAGAAGGTAGGCTAAAAGAAAATAAGAAGCAAAAAACCAAAAAGAGGTCTTATCCCCAGTGGAGTCACCAATTTTTTTATTGGACAAATCGGTAAGTGCGGACACAAACTAATCTCCCTAACTTCTACAAGAAGCTAGAACAAAAAAAGACAAAATACAAAATTCACCTTAGACTTCATTGTCATATAAACTAGTTCAGAGAGGAATGAGTGAAATACCTTTTAAATGACACTTGATCCTCGCTAGTGTCTTCCTTTTCGCTCCATCTTTGAATTTGCAGGATGGTTAACCTGTTTAAGAAGCACAAACCAATAAAGAGAGAGAGAACAAAGATATATATGTTCCAATGAATTCTATGTATTTTTTTAAGTAAAAAAGGTTGGTTCCTACTATATTATATTAACAAAAAGAGATACACTAGTAATGAGACCGCCAAGTGTGCCACCATTTTACCGGAAAACAGCACAACTTGGAGCCCATATGTTTCATCTAGAAAAAGGCTGTTTTGCCATTTTTCCTGCCCGAGGGAAACTAGGATAGATGGCCATGCATAGTCTTGAAATTGTTTGAGGTGGTACAGAGAGATTTTAGAAGCCTGAACATTACTCTGAACGATAAAAACTAAAGCAAAAAGAAGCCTCAGCATTGTTGTAAGCATAAGAGAAAACGAGACTAAAAATTAACTAGACCAAATACTCGGTGGCCCTGTCGGCCTCGTCCTCCTGCTGCACTTCTCTAGCCTGCATTACGAACAGTTGGGTGTACGTTGGGAATTTTTGCTTCGTTGGGGCGTTGGAGTACGCGTCGAATAGCATATCCATATGTTGTCTCATTAGGAGGACCCTACGTTCTTGGTCTGCTATCTGTCCCCTTAATTCGAACACAAATTCCAAGGGCACCGGATGGAGGAAGGCTGGCGGGACACCAATCTGTTCATGCATGGATCTGGTGGAAGGTGGAAATGGGGTTTCATCACCCTCTCCCGAAGTGAGCTTCATCTCAATTTTCGCTACCTCCTCTTGAGCTATGTCACCATCTCCCTTGTCCTTGGATCCTGTGTCTTCCTGATGCTCTCCTTCAGTAATGGCCCCCTATGATATCAATTCCTCATAAGGTACTTCCTCGACGTAACAAGTGGGGAATTCCTCACAGTGCCCCCCCTGCCATGCTTCTCCTTGCTTGATTTTCAAGGGCATTCTGAGAGTTTTCTTCCCGAAAAGGTATGAGCGTCTGAGAGTGCTCCTCCGTCGAAAACTCCTCTGCATAAACCCTAGGGGGAAGGCTGTCCACCTTTTCTCTTTGACGTAGAATGGTGCGGGCCAGTGAGAGATATTGTTCCATTTGTTGTCTCCTATGTTGTTGAGCAGCGTGGGTATACCAAGACGAACCACGACGAGGTTTACCTCTCTCCCTAGACATCTTAGTGAAGGAGAGGATATCAAAACCGCTCAGAGTGGAGTGAAGAATGGACCAGAGCTCACAAATGGTGGAAAGATGCAAAGCAAGGATGAGTTGAATGTGATCACACCTCATCGCATTCAAATTCTTGGGGAACTATGGAAAATATCTCCCCATTAATTCTTCCATATTTAATGTTTGCAGGGTTGACCTTTTCCCGGGAGGGAGAGGTCTCTTATTCAGAGGTCGACAGTAATGGCCAGCTCCCATCGTTAATGTTGAATAGATGGGGAGAAACCTACCTCATTTAAGGTGAGGCCAGGCGTTGTGCCAGGTGTCTGAGATATGCGTCGTGTCACCCCATCCGGGGAATGAATTCTATGTATAAGATCAAGGAGTTATACAATAAAATCCAATACACCTTTATAGGGAAGAAATGTATTGTTGCATTATATTAAAATGGAAAGTGGAGAATACAACCCATGCCTTGATGTTGCAAGATCCCTTTCAATGGCTCTTTTCTCCAACACACACACCTTTGCTCCAATGCCTTTGATGAAGAAGATCCATAATTTGACTTAGAGAGATAAAGCAATCAAGTATAATCTATAGCAGAACTCTTCATGCATATGCAAATCTTAGCCTTTTCAACCTTCGCCTTTTCCATGAGAGATCCCTCTTTATTTAGGGTGAAAGAGGGATGGATGAGGAGATTAGGATGATCCCACTAAATCAGAGAAGCAAGTAAGATCCAAATCAATCAGAGGCCACCTCATCTTCTAGAATATTCCCTTCTAGAACATTCGTGAATTTTGACTTTTCCCCTTGCTTAAGCATCATCGCACCCTATGCACAGGCAACCTGCGATGACGCCACATTCCATATTTGGTGTAGAGTGCGAAGATCAAGCATCGTCACACCCCAAGCATAGAGCACGGTGGAACGATCTTCCTTGTCATAGTTTTTGAGGGAGGAAAAACAAACCACTTTTCTCTTGGAAAAAGTCTCTTTTAATATTTTTAGGGAACATGGAAGTGAGTCAAGCACATGTTGTCAGTTTCTCACTGGAGTGACCAAAATAATGTGTAACAATGATGCTTGAAGCTTTACCTTGAACTTGTTCATTTTGTTCTTTAACACTTTCCTCATTTTCTTTAGGTAGATTCCATACATCATAACATTATTCTTTAAGTACTATCTCTCCTTGTAAATACCTTATGAGTGCTAAGATCAAACATTTTATAAACCTTTTGATATGTACAATAACTAATAAATATGCATTTGATTGCCTTGGCATCAATAATTCTTCTATATTCTTTTGGAATATGAAAAAATGATTTGTTCCCAAAAATTATCAAGTGACTAACTTCTGGTTTATATCCGGGTGAGTGCAAGAAGTTTGTGGCTGAAAAAGTGGAAAGTGGGTCAGTAGGAACACACCATGGATAAGTTTAAAGATGGAATTTTGTAATAAAATGTATAAACCTGGGCTAATATTACTAGTCCTTAATATGAAAAATGTAAAATGATTAGCAATAGTTTTGTAAAAATATTCAATAAGGATTTTATATACTTCCTATAAAATTTTGGCGATTTTTAAGGTAAAATAATTTTATTCTATGGAATTTGGGTGAATCGTTTTTAGAAAAAATGTAAATTGGTGAATATTTTTTTGGAAAAAACCATGAAAAATTAGCCCATTGACGAAATTTAGCCCCTAAAATAATGTATGGAATGCGCACTCACATGAAAACATGAAAATTTTTAAGAACACACATGCATTCCTAAACCTATAGGTTTGGAAGTGGCCAAACCTCCACGAGGATTGCCATGTAGGTTTAGCAGAGGAATGCACACACGTTTTTTCTGTTAAAATTTTTAAAGGGGCCAAAACCACAATTTTTTCTCATTATGCACAAATCATGCTCGTGGTTTAACTCTCTTGCCTCCCCTCCCACTACTTCTCCTTCTCTCTCTCTCTCTCTCTCTCTCTCTCTCTCTCTCTCTCTCTCTCTCTCTCCCCCCTCCCCTCTCTACTCCTCTCTCTATTCCTCCTTTTATACCCGTATTTCTCTCTCCACCCCTCTCTATAGCCCTCCCTCCCTCCCTTCCTCCTTATATACCCCTATTTCTCTCTCCCCCATCTAGAATTATTTACCTCTCTCCTTCTTTCCCTCTCCCTATCTACGCAACTCCTCCTCCTCCTCCTCCTCCTCTCTCTCTCTCTCCATATCACTCTGCCTCTATCCCTCTCTCTCAACTTCCCTTCTCTCTTTTTACCTCTCTCTCTTTCTCTCTCTCTTCCTTTCTATCCATCTCTCCATCCATCTCTCTCTCCCCCTTTCCCCTCTCTTCCCTTATCTTTCCACCTTCTCCCTCCCTCCCACCCCATCTCTCCTTACCTCCCCTTCTCTCTCTCTCTCTCTCATTGTCATCCCTCCCTCCCTCATTCCCCCCCTCTCTCTCCCCC
>ML839944.1:90784-101018 GCA_009831015.1 Picea engelmannii | reverse complement strand
AAACTCTCTTACATTCTTCAAAATGTGTATGAAAAGGATAAATTTACTTTGACATTAGCTATTTCTAGTTGAAGTACCTTATCATTTTGGTATTTTCTATGCAATATTTGTTAATGTGGAACAAATTCCCACATAGTGATATGCCACTATAATAATAGTCTGGAATAACTCACATGGGTTAAAAAAACATAGGTAGGAGTAGGTAGACAAGACATGATACCCAAACCATCAATAATGTTACTATCAAATTGAAGGAGGACATGATTGCATAACTCCAATATTTAAGCTTTGATTGGTTGGCATTGGTTGAATATGGTGACCTTGTTACCTTTCATTGAATGAAGTGTCTCTGCATATGTTGATGTTATGTGTGTGTGTTTTCAATGTTCATGTTATGCATATATTTTTTTCCATGCATTTTACGTACTTTACTTAGTAGAGTATCATTGTAATAGATCTACAGGTTATATGGCTTCCAATAGAGAGGGATGGTGCTAGATGCAAGAAAAGAGCCAAAAAACATGACAAAATAAAAGGTAAAGATAAAATAATCGATGAGTGCAATAGAAAAAATCCCCTTGTGAGTTGTAATTACATACTTTATGATTGTTATATGATATTGAAAAATATGTATTTATTTTATGAAAGTTGCATTTATAATTCTAGTCGTGGAAAAAAACTTCATAAAAAAAATGGACAATTTCTAAAAAGTCTAACAAAAAAAGAGATACCATACATAGATGAGTATTACTTGCATTCAATCCAATAGGGATCAAGTTCTAGGAGTCTTGGTCCCAATTACTTTGTGCATGTTAGGCATGGTATAATTTATCTTTCATTTTTCAATGAAAAATAGAGTGTAACTAAATCTAATAAAATCCATATTTCATGGTAATTATTCATTCTCTGATGTGCATATTATTGTTTGAGCACATGCAAGAGAGATGATGATGAGCAAAGTCAAATATTTGTCTCAGCAACAGACAAAGAAGAGGCTTTTGAGTATGATGATGTACAAGTTGATGGAAAGTGAGAGGTTTTTAAATTTAGAAGTGGAAAAAATTTCCATCAACAATTTTTTGACACTATCATGAGTGGTTAAAATAATACCATAATTATTAAGCTAAAATAAGTAATGCTAGGAAGCAAAGAGCATTACAACATCTAAGTAGAGGTTCCCAAATGTACTATTTAGTGATAAACATGCCCTTTATAAATTCTCTGAGACTATCATGAGGAGGAGAAACCGCATCAGGTGAAATATCTTCAAATTAGTCTTCGTTTTAGTCATCGTGTTTCTAATTCTTTGAATTTTATATTTCATTATGTATCGTCATTGAAGTTTATAAGTGACTTCATTTATGTGGTTCTGAATAGGTTTAATCAATACATTAGTAAGCTCCCTTCAGATGATAGGAAAATAAAAAACAGACCATCAAATAAAATTGTATTTAAAGACATCCTTAAGGATTGGCTAGAGGTTAAGAGGACCATTTTATATTGTATTCAAGTATTAGTATTTACATAGCTTCAGTTCAGCATGGAAATCATAACGCATGGTCCATATATGTATATTTACATCATACATGCCTAGTCATTCACTAGTTGGGCCTTAGCCTTGGCTCCACATTATGAATCCATGTTAGGAATCCATACTAGGATATTTACATGTTTTACATACAAGGTCATTTATTTATGCTCACGTGGTTTAACTCTCATCATTGTATCCACACATTTACAATTTATACATAATCTAATTCAATACATTCCAATGGTCAAAACTAGTGCACTGCATTCCTCTTCCCCTTGGAATAACATCGGCCTCAATACCACTTGAGATCAAAACAAAAATGGGTATGCCTCCTTCATTGCATCCTCTAGCTGACATGTAGCCTTGTTGGTACCAAAGTGCTTCCATTTCATCTTTACTTGTCCGATGGCTTGGCTCCATGGCAATGTTATTTTCTTGTCAATGATTCTTAATGGCTCTATTTGGAACTCTCCCTCTAGTTGCACCTAGATCACATCCCAATCAATCACATGGTTAAAATCATGTACATATTTATTAAAGAAAAGAAACATGGAAAACATCATAAGTTTAGTGTTAGCATACAATGCAAGTCTATATGCAACCATCCCTATCCTATCAAGCACTTCAAATGGCCCATAATATCTAGATGCCAACTTGGAACAACTTCTAAGCTTCAAGGAACTCTTCCTCGATTTCAATCGAAGGAAAACATGATCCCAACATAAAATTTTGTATGCACTCCATTCTTATTTGCATAGCTTTTCTACCTATCTTGGGTCGCCTTTAAATTCTACTTGATTCTAGCAATTTCTTGCTCCATTTATTTTAACATTTATGGCATAAGAATAATTATGTTTATTTCATTATCCTAGCTTGCTAGTGTTCTACATCTTCCACCATATTATAAATCCTCACATTCCTCCCTCTTGGTTGGTTTGTTCATCACAAACATGTGAAGCATGCCTTCAATCACTTAATTTACTATTTCAATCTATCCATCTATTTGTGGATGGTAGACAGTACTAAAATTTACTTGGGTACCCGAGTCTTCAAAGTTATTCTCCCAAAATTTAGATGTAAGTTTGGTATCCATGTCAAACATAATTTCTTTAGACAATCCATGCAATCTAAATATTTCCCTTATAAATATCTTTGCAATGTCATCAGTCTTCTGAGTATAGTTAACATAAATAAAATGCATTTCCTTGGTTAATTTATCCATCACAACCAATATAGAATCACGTTGTCTTGATTTTGTTGGTCACGTGGTAATGAAATCCATTGTTGTTACCTCCCATTTCCATTATGGAATTGGCAAAGGTTTCAATAACCTTGAATGTTGATCTTCAACCTTAACTTGGTAACATTCCATACATCTAGCAATGTATTGAGCAACATATTTCTTCATTTGGGGCCAAAAGTATTACTTTCTTGCTATTGCAATCGTTTTCTAGTAGACTTGATGCCCAAAATATGGCATCTTGTGTATTTCATCCATGATAATTCTTCTCAACTCTCAAGAGTTGAGAATATACATTCTATTTTTATAAACAAGAAGAAAATTGTCATTCAATTGATAGCCTTCGTATTTCTTTTATATTTTCTCTTGTTGAATTCCATTTTTTACTTAGATATAGTGTTCATCTTCAACAAGGGAATCGATAACCCTCTTCTTCAATTTTGATTTGCAAATGCTAATTGCTACCACATAAATTTTCTTGTTGGGTCCATCAACAATGTTATTTTATTTTCCCTTTATGCACTTGACCTCAAAATCAAATTCACGTAGAAATTCTAACCATCTAGCTTGACTAGTGTTTAAATTTGGGTGCTCAAATAAATACTTCAAACCACTATGGTAATTTCTAAATTCAAATCTCTTTCCCATTAAGTAGTGCCTCCACATTTTCAAAGCATGCACTATTTCAACAACTTCCAAGTCATGAATAACATAGTTTTTCTCATGTTCCTTAAATTTCCTCAACTCATAACATACTACATAATTGTCTTGCAAGAGAACTCCACCAAATCCTTCACTACATGCATCAACACACATAACAAAATCATTGTTCAGATCTACAGTTTTTAGAATGGGGGCATTAGTGAGAAACTTCTTCAATAGTTGAAAGTTTTCCTCACATTCTTGGGACCATTCAAACATTACCTCTTTCTTTTGCAAATAAGTAATTGGGTATGTGATTTTGGAAAATCCCTCTATGCATCTTTTGTAATAACCAAGAAGACCCATGCAAGACCTCACATCTATTACATCCTTTGGAGTGGGCCAATTCATTATGGCATCAATATTTTCTAGATATACAAAAAATGCTTCTTTTGAAATAATGTGACCCAAATAATTATTTTTGTCTTTGATAAAAATCACATTTGTTTATTTTTGCATACAACTTATGCTCTCTTATCACTTGCAAACCCATCCTCAATCTTAAACCCATCCTCAATCGATTCTCTTATCTTCTTCAATCCTCAAATAATATAATATATCATCTAGAAAAACAAGCACAAACTTATCCAAGTACTTGTCGAAAACACTATTTGTTATACACATGAATGTAGTTGGTGCATTTGTGAGGTTGAATGGCACCACCACAAATTTATAATGGCCATACCTCTTTTTGAAGGTCGCTTTATGGATGTATTCTTCCTTAAATTTATGATATTCATATCTCAAATTAATCTTTCAGAAGACTTTTTCCCCTCTCATTTGGTTGATTAAGTCATCAATATGAGGCAAGCGATGTGTGTTCTTCATCGTGACTTTATTAAGCTACCTATAATCAATACACAATTTGAGAGATCCATCTTTCTTTTTCACAAATAAGATAGGCATTCCCCATTGAGACACACTTGGGCTGAATGTATCCCTTCTCTAGTAGGTCTTGTAATTTCATTTTTGGCTCCATTAGCTCTAGGCTACTCATTATATATGAATCCTTGGACATTGGTGTGGCTCCTAGCACAATATCAATTGAGAAATCTATATCCCTCTTTCAAGGAACTCCAGGTACTTCTTCAAGGCATACATCATTGAAATCTTGCAAGACATTATAGTCTTGAAGTTTTAGACCTTTATCCTCTATTGATTCCAAAACTTGGGTTGCACACAATTGGTATCTGTAACAACCCGGTTTCAATCCCTATGAACTAGAATATATTATGTAAATGTGACTTAGGTTGGTTAGCCAGTATGTTGAAAGGTTGGGGTTCCTAGAAGTATTACATTTCTAGGCACCCATTCCTTTCAACATAGCATCGATGGCTTCAAGATGGACAAGGACAAGAGATAGGGGGCTATTATTCCATGAGAGAGGGGGGATAAAGGGGATAGGTATTTTATCATTATTTTATTCACCTATCTTGGTTTTAGTTGGGAGAAGTGGTTACATGAGCTTCTTGGGGAGCCCATGTGGTTCTTTGTTCTTGTAATTACATAAAAACCCTCTTTTTGGAAGATTGGGGGTTGCGCCTTCATTTGTTGTTAATCATTCAATCACTCATTCATTTGGGAATTTTTCGTTCACTCTTGCTCATTTGGGTGCTCTTGGTCTAGGCATGGAAACAAATGATTGGAGGTAGAGAACCATTGCTAGATGGTTGTGAGGAATTATTGCCTATTCTAGGAAAGGAATGAATCTCTGAGTGCTTGGATGCATTGACATGTTGAGTAGAACTGTTCACAACTGAGAATACTTGGAGTTTCCAACATTGAGATTTTTGACCAGTAGCACTAGAGCCCTAGAAATAAATTGGAAAAACTCGAGGGACTACATGGCAGAGAAAGGGGGTCATTTTTTTGGGTTGTGTAGGCTAAAGGGGAAGAGAGTTGGAAAATAGGATTGTTGCATGGTTGGGAAAAATTGAGAGCTTGTTAGCTCACTATTGTGTCTACAGGTTGTCTAAGACCCATCCTTGTGGAATCATAGCCCTAGCTCGGGGTGGCCTGTTGTTGAGATTTCAAACAACAATGTCTATAGTTGGGAGGAATGTCCTAGGTCTGCAGCTAGTTGGTGAATGGTTTAATTAATGATAAGTTCTCTTTGTGCTTTCTGTATATTTATATTATGTTATATATTATTATTATTCTCTGAGATGATGTGTTTATGCTATGCATGTTCGTTGTTAACGTTGTGCATGACATGTTGTTAAGCATTATTTTATGGTTTAGTATGTTCTGGTTAATTGCATGCTTTGGATTCATGTTCTTGATTAATTAAAGATTGGAACAGTGATTCAAAATCAGTCCAAGAGGGTGAATTTGGAAGTACCTGAGCAATGGGTACTTTTTAGATCAATATCCAAACAAATTGTTTTGGGTTTGTTGTTCTAGGTTCATTAAAATTGGTATCAAAGTGAAGTTTTTCGTGTGTTGATGTCAAGAATGTCACAAAGTGGTACTTAGAGCATTCTTAAAGTGGGCGTTTTGAGGTAGTGTGGATCATCCTAGTGGTTGGGTACGTTACAAAGTCGTATCGAAGTTGTTGGTTTACAACATTGGGCCTTTGAAGGGGATTGATACATGCCAGGACAAAACTTGTTGGAGGCGTATTTTTATTTTGAATGAAATTAATGGCTATGGGATAGCGATGGAGGGGGATTTTTTGTGGTTTAAACTCTGCTCTTTAGCCTTGAAAACTATGCTCAGGTAATTCCTCACGACTTTTGTTTTCCATCGAGCACTCTCTTTCTCAATTTGGGAATTTTAATCGATATATCTGCCTCATGGAGTGATAGCTCACAATAGTCGTCGATCAGTTCCTCTTGTGGATCCATAATCGTTGATCTATGGTCTGTGTCTTTTTCTCTATTCCACATGCATGGGGAAATGCTTGAATGAGCTATTTATAATGAATAGGGGACCTTACATTACTTGTGTGTGATAAAGAAATCCACAAAACCTTGCAGAGTTTGCACGTGATGTAACTTTTTCTACCAACCCCACGAGAAAGGCATGTTCATCAGACCAAAAATAACTTGGAGCAATGGGGACAAGAAGGTGATCTGACCCAGTTCCCGGTGGTCAGATCGGACTGGAGACAATTAGGGAAGCCAGATAGAATACTTGCACGAGACACCTCATGGACCAATGGGTCAAGTGCCAAGTGGTTAGATTGGACATGAGTCGATCAAGGAAGCCAGACATAAGACTTGCGTAGGACACCCAGTGGACCAGTGGTCGGATCGAACCAGAGTCAATCGGGGGAGCCAGATAGAATACTTGTGTGGGGCGCTCGATGGTTGGATCGAACTGAAGTCGATTGGGGGATCCTGATAGAATACTTGCGTGGGGTGCCCAGTGGGGCGGTGGTTGGACCAGACCGGAGTCGAGAACAAGAAGTATAGAAATTTATCCCACTAGGTTGGTTCCCTGGTGGGTTAGTGGCCCAATGGTTGAACTGGACTAGAGTCGAAAACAAGAAGTAAGGAAGTTGAGCTCGGTGGGTCGGTGGCCCAATTGTCAGACCACACCGGAGTCGAGAACGAGTATGGAAGTTGAGCACGGTGATTCGATGCCTCGGTGGTTGATGCCATGTCAGCACCATGTCACTGCCACATTGTCAACCACATCAGCAGATTGCCATGTAGGCAAGACTGTCCCTCAATTTAAAAAAAAAAAAAAAAAACAAAGTATGGAGCCATTTTCTTATTTTGGCCATAACTGGAGCAGATTAAGTTGGATTGAGATGAAACTTCTGGGTTTTTTCCACAGAGAGGAGATCTACAAAAGTGTGAGAGGGACATTGTCCATTTATGTGGATTTGTCGAAAATTGCAAAATAATGGTTTTTAAAGATGTAGGTCTAGATCAGTGGCATGGATCCATATTAAGCTAAAATTATTTCAAAGATTCCAGAAAGAAGACAAGGGGATTGGAATGGGGATGTTGAAATAGGCCAAAATCCAATATTATGGGCCAATTTTTTGACTTTTGATACTTTAAGAGGAAAAGTGACCTTAGATCACAAAACTGGAAAATTTTATTTACTCGACATTTTATATACTCATCAATACTAGCAACTTTGGCGTAGTGAAAATTTTCCATAAGTGCATAGATTGAGAGATAGTCAGTTTTGCTAGAAATTCCAAATTTAGGAGAAGGGGTGAAAAATGACAAAGTTGACATTTCCAGATTGTTGCAGTTTTATACTGGAGCATCAGATTGAAAATCTGAGAGTTGTTATCAATTTCTAGTTGTTATTGTTATCTATGCCTCGTACAAAATTTTCTCTAGTTCCTAACATATTTTCTTATGCAATTGATAGAAGTTGGTCTTTCAATAAAATTACACCAATGAAGAAAGTGTATAAATGGGGTGAAAATGGATTTTTGAGGAAGCCATAACTTTTATCTCAGAGATCGGATTGGGGCATAAGAATAGTCACTGAAAAGCTTATTCATAGGAGAATAACCTGTAATTAGTATAATTGGGAGAAATATGATATAATTCTTCATGAATTGAGCAGGAAAAAGGAGTTGTAGCATTATTTGACAAAATTTCTATGATATGTATAATTCTAACAAAAATGGTTGTTGGCACATTTTGAAGAATTAGAGGTATAATCAGATAAAATCAAACCTAGGATTGAATATCAGAGTCATGGAAGCATGACAGAGCTTGTATAAGTTGGATGAGGAAATAAAAAGATATAAGGAAAGTAATGAAAAGTGGATTAAGAACTCATAAAAAGTGGAACAAAAGCATTATTAGTCAATTGCTACATAATCTGAATGAATTGCAGGCTCAACAACAAGAATCCTCACATAGGACATGAATCCAACAGGTGAAGAATGTCATTAATGGGCATGAAAAGGAAAAGTAAGACTCCATAGCCTCGAAGATAGAGATGTGTGGATAATTGGAATCTTGGTGTGAAAGAGAACAAGGAGCTTAGGAGGTGAGGTGTGAATCATATGTATGTGCCAAGCACAAGAGTTCCAGAGAAGGATTTCCTATCTATGACTTAGCTACTTTGTCTAAAAATAATCAGAGTAAGAAAGCCACTTCTGATATCAGAGTTCATAGTGGAAGCAGGATACCAATGCATAGAAATCAGTGATAGAATAATGAAGGTTCTTTCACTTGAAAAGTGCCACTGAATGAAATTAGACTTCCATTGGGAATGGTCTTGAGTGGGAAAAGTATGGCTTCACGGGGAATTGTTAAATGAAGAGAATAGAACTATTCCCAAAATTGAGAAATATAATGGATAACTAGAAGTAATAGTAGGGATGTGGAATTATTATGGTTAAGTTGATTCAAGGGTGTTGTGGTACTAGAGTGAAAAAATGTTGTGAGCTACCTCATTCCAAGGTGTTGGAATGCTTCATAAAAGTAAAGATTGGATATATCTGCCTAAGAGAAGTTGTTGCAAATAGAACACATTGGTTGGATTGCAGAATGGCCAAGTGGAACTTGGTTGGAAAGTGTTCAAACCTGGGAACAATAGTGTCGATGAGCAGAATGGGAGCACACAAGGAAGCAAGGATCTGAAGAAATTCAAGGACAACCAGATACAACATAAATAAATAAATAAATAAGTGAATTGAAACATAAATGCACTGGAGTGCATGATGCATACAATGAAATTAGAATGCATATGCATTAGTAGGCATGATGACATTGAATGCTTGGTGCATATGGATGTACATGCTTGGATATGCATATCGCGTGCATGTGGACTTAGAATAGTATGTTGTTATATACATGCAATAATGATGTTATGGCAATTGAGTATGACTAATGATGGATTATATATTCAGAAAAAATGATATAGCATGGTTAAAGATGTGTATGGTGTTGTTTTCCATCTATGTGAAGACCCATGGGGGTGGTAGGAATGGTGATCAAAAGAATGGAGGAGGAAGCTTGTGAGCTTATACAAATACCAACTAATTAGGTAGCATCAAGTAGGTTGATAAAAACCATGTAGGTATGCATTTGGTTGCTTTTGATGCATAAATGTTGAAGGGAATCGAGGTAAGCATTCCCTCAGTTAATTGTTCAAGATTTACATTGGTATGCAATGGTTGAAGGCCTAGAGTATATAAATGTTGTTGATACTAGAATGCATTTAGATAAAATTTAGTTGCATATTGTGTTATGATTGGTTATGAGATCATGACTAGGTCAAGTCAAGAGACATACTCATGCTATATCAATGAATACCCATAGAGCTAGTCATGTGTGATACCATGAGATGGTTAGATATGGAAGGGCTATAGCACTATGTGAGTGCTCAATGATTTCTCATGTATAGCTGATGTTTGGACTGATACCTCTTAATTGTCAACATTGAATAGCACTTAGGAATTGTGTTCCTCGTGTTGTGTATGGGTTGAAGAGGAGGGTATCCAAATAGTTGGGAAATAATTGGGAAGATTTTGGATGATGAGTTGAGGTGTTGGCTAGACCTTCCAACTCGCCATGGTGGAATGCATGACATAGATATTGTTGAAATTCTGAGGTCCTATGAGGCTGCCATCTAAGGTCTGTCTTTGACCTTAGTATGGCTCTAAGTTTCAACTGTTTTGCTGTCTTCTTTTGTTGTTTTTAGGACAGCAAACTGTCATGTACTTTCTGCTCAATGTTTTATAGGTTAAGTGCTCTTTTAAGGTGCCCTTGCAAGTGTTTTCTTGTTACAATGTTAGCACATGCAATAATACTTAAAACACATAACACTACCTCTAG
>ML839944.1:58567-86614 GCA_009831015.1 Picea engelmannii | reverse complement strand
TTTTGACTTAAAACTCCTAAGTCAAAGTGAAATTAGAATCATAAAGTAAAGTATGAGGGTAAAAGTCTTCCCCCTTTGTGCTTAGAGACTCATAAGCACATGGGGACCACTTTCCAAGGTATCCAAATCTCAACAGATATGTGGTATTATGCAGTCAATGCATGGATGCATTGTGTAGATGTGGCCATGGGTATTGGCACATCGATTTTTTTATTTTATTGGTAACTATTTGTTGCATTATGAAAATCCTGTGGTGCTAAAAACACATAATGAATGATAGTTGCACTATGTTTAATATGAATACTAGCTGAAGGTGATTGAATTTTTGTCTGTTACAATTTTGAGATCACTTTTTGGAGTTGTTGAAAATGTTACAAAGATGGGATGATAATGTGCATGATACTGACAATTTGTTTGGTTGAGTGAAGGTCGAGGAAATTGCAGGTGGAGTTGTCTTGGATATGGCAATAATCTAAGACCATAAGAAAGGTTGGTCTCTACTACTGCAAGAGCCAAAGGAATTATGAGTAGGAAGCTCGTGATTGGGAAATTTTGTTTTCCTGTATAAAACAGATTTGACATTTATCATTGAAAATTGTTATAATGATATCTCATGATGATTGTATGTGTATAATACATATGATATGTTGGCCATTGAAGTTGGAAGCTCGGGAAGAAGATTCCCATGAGGAAATTGATCTCAAGGACAAAGGCAAGGAACAAAGAAAATCTAGTGGACTTTTTGCAGTTGGATTTCTTGAGGAAACAACTCTAAGAATTCATGGCTAAGTGCATTGAAGCCTTGAAAAGAAGTGGTACAACCTAAAGGAATACATAACAGATAAGGGTGTACACTTCCTTGGGTTGTGAAGGTTGATGGGGAATGAGAGCTTGTTGGATGGAACTGCTATCAGAAATATAAAATTGTATAATCCTTGTGCATGTGTTTGGTCAGAGTGCCTATGTATGCATGTTTTTACGTTGGAGTGCCTATGTATATGAGCTTTTGGGCTAGACTGTTTGTGTATATTAAAGGTCGAAGAGCCTAGATTTGTAATATAAAGAACATCGGTATGATGTTGTGCACTGAGGACAATGCAAAAATAAAGGGAGGGGGATGTAACACCCTAGTTTTAATCCCTATGAACTAGAAAGTATTATGTAAATGTGACTTAGGCTAGTGATTCAGTATGTGTGTGTGTGTGTATATATATATATATATAGTTGGATGTAAGATGGACAAGGACAAGAGAGTCTATGATTCCACGAGAGAGGGGGGATAAAGGGGTCATGTCTTTTATTATTATTTTATTCACCCATCTTGGTTTTAGTTGGGAGAAGTGCTTACATGGGCTTCTTGGGGAGCCCATGTGGTTCTTTGTTCTTGTAATTACATAAAAATCCTCTTTTGGGTAGATTGGGGGTTGCGCCTTCATTTGTTGTTAATCATTCAATCACTCATCCATTTGGGAATTCTTCATTCACTCTTGCTCATTCGTGTGCTCTTGGTTTGGGCATGGAAACAAATGACTAGAGGTAGACAACCATTGCTAGATGGTTGTGAGGAATTATTGCTTATTATGGGAAAGGAATGAATGCATGGGTTCTTGGATGCATTGGCATATCATTGGATGTAAGATGGACAAGGACAAGAGAGTCTATGATTCCACGAGAGAGGGGGGATAAAGGGGTCATGTCTTTTATTATTATTTTATTCACCCATCTTGGTTTTAGTTGGGAGAAGTTCTTACATGGGCTTCTTGGGGAGCCCATGTGGTTCTTTGTTCTTGTAATTACATAAAAACCCTCTTTTGGGCAGATTGGGGGTTGCGCCTTCATTTGTTGTTAATCATTCAATCACTCATTCATTTGGGAATTCTTCATTCACTCTTTCTCATTCGTGTGCTCTTGGTTTGGGCATGGAAACAAATGACTAGAGGTAGACAACCATTGCTAGATGGTTGTGAGGAAATATTGCTTATTCTGGGAAAGGAATGAATGCATGGGTGCTTGCATGCATTGGCATGTTGAGTAGAATTGTTCACAGCTGAGAATCCTTGGAGTTTCCAGCATTGAGATTCTCAACCAATACCACTAGAGCCCTGGAAAGAAATTGGAACAACCTGAGGGATTGCATGGCGGAGAAAGGGGTCCATTTCTTTGGGTTATGTAGGCTAAAGAGGAAGAGAGCTAGAAATTAGGATTGTTATGTGGTTGGGAAAACCTGAGAGCATGTTAGCTAATTGTTGTGTGTAGATTCTTCCTAGGACCCATCCTTGTGGATTCATAGCCCTGGCTCGGGGTGACCTATTGTTGAGATTTAGAACAACAATGTCTACGGTTGGGAGGAACATCTTTGGTCTACATCCAGTTGGTGAATGGTTTAATTAATGATAAGTGCTCTCCGTGTTTTATGTATATTTATATTTCATTGTTTATTATTATTATCTCTGAGATGATTTGTTTATGATATGCATGTTCATTGTTAACGTTGTGCATGACATGTTATTAAACATTCTTTTATGGTTTAGCATGTTTTGGTTAATTGCATGCTTTTGATTCATGTTCTTGATTAATTAAATATTGGAACAATAATTCGAAATCATTCCAAGAGGGCAGATTTGGAAGTACCTGGGCAATGGGTATGTTTCAGACTAGTATCTATACAAATCATTTTGGGTTTTTTATTTTGGGTTCATTAAAATTGGTATCAGAGCGAAGTTTTTCGTGTGTTGTTGTCAAGCATGTCACAAAGTGATGCTCAAATTATTCTTGAAGTGGGCATTTTGAGGTAGTGTGGATCAACTTGGTGGATGGGTATGTTATAGTATCCCTTTTAAGAACTTGTTCAACTACAAGGATGACATTTTCCTTATGGAGATGACCATTGAAACACCTCTTACTATCCTTGAGTTTCCATTGTGATCAATACAATCAAAGGTCTTGTTGTAACAATCGTTCTTAATTTGACTTGCTTCTAACCAACCCATATCAATAAGAACATCATATGTACCAAGGGGGGGAATGTTCAAATTTTCCCATGTTAAGAGTTCATTCACCTCTAATGGACTACTTTCCACCATGACACTAACCTTTCTCTTGGTTCCAATGGCTAATCGAACTAGCCATGAATTGTTATGCTTACACTTCTTAAGGGCACATTTATCAACAACTTTAGGAATAATAAAACTACGACTAGATCCTTGATTAATTAGAATGAAAGGGTATTGCTTATCAATCTTACCTTCAACTTCAACCATCATTGATTGGTGATATGCTTGGAGGTTTTCCAATGCAATATAGATCCTGGATTAATTAGAATGGAATTGTATTGCTTAGCAATATTACCTTCAACTTCAACCATAGTTGATTGGTGATATGTTTGGTGGTTTTCCTATGCAACACAGATCCTGGGAATAGTCCTTGTTATGCCATTAACAATTGTAGCTCCCTGAATGTTATAGACATTTATGGTGTTCTCCTTTTGATGTGGTCAATCTCTGTCCAAATGGTCTTCTTCACATCTTCTGATCAAGCTTATCCTTCTTCTTGTCCTTCCATGCCTTATGGACCTCTGTCTTGTTTTTGTTTTACTCATACCAATATTTAGCCTTTACAACAACCTCATCCAAATTTTGAGGTTCATCAAACTCCATCATGTCTCTGTAGGATTAATGTAATCCACTAAAGAGACATTGGATATCTACCTTCTCATTTTCGATGTACTTGACATATCTTAACAACTCCAATAATTTATTCACATAATCATCCATGGTGATTTGCCCCAACTTTAACTTAATGAATTATTTGATTTTATCGTCATAGCATCTGTTAGAGAGATAAATCCATTGAAAATGTTTCTTGAACTAGTTCCAAATAATCTCTCTCGCTGATTTCCTTAACCTGTTTGAGATGTTCCCACCAAATGTAATCCTTGCCATTTAAGTTATATATGGCTACTCTAGCTTTGATATTTCCATAATAGTTGTGAACTTGGAAGTACTTCCTCACCCCAAGAAACCAAACCTTGACCTCTTGTCCAAATTTAACTTCACCATCAAATGTAGGTGCCTTTGCCTTTTGAAATTTTCCATGCAAGTTATCTCTGAGAGGCCTCTTTATCCTGTGTTTGTTGGGAGAAGATTATGGATTGATTAATTAGTCATTAGAAGCACATGACTCACTAACAGAGGATTTTGAGAGAGATGGATTGTATGTTCCATCTCAAAAGGTTCCTTTTGTGTTGTGAGACCTCCTATGAGAATGAATTTTGGTGTTATTCTTACTCCTACCAACATTGTTTAATTTTGGTCTCTGATATATTTGTCTGTGTAAGTCTATCAAACTTTGAATCATGGTTGCATTCAGTTGGTCTACTTTTATAAAACCTCGATTACTATTTCATTATCTGCTTTGCAACTTTTAAGCTCTACCCTCAAGCTCCTCATAGTCTCTACAATATCCAGATGTGTCTCTTGATTTCTATGTCCATTGGATTCTATCTCTGCATTTTGAACCTATATATTTTCACACATGGCATCTACTTCAAAATCATAAGGGTCTTGAGCATCATCCATGGCAACAATTTACTAGCCTAACCAAGACTAAGCTTATGTTCTTTTAATTATCTTTATAAACTAGAATCTTTTATGCAAGAATTGAGCACTCAAATCGTTTCCTCTTTGAAAGACCTTTCCAATGGTTGTGAATTTTCTTAGATGTCGAAGTTAAAAGTTATAGGCCTAAGAATATCACTGCTTATTATGTCTTATGCAATTTTTCTTTAACTGTCAATACATAGATTGTACTATATGAATTGTGCACGATATCAGTTCTATTAGACCAAAAATAATCAACAACAAGGTTATCAACATAGTAAGCATGCCATGTCTTTCTATCCTTGCCTCTAATAATAAAATACAATGCAATATAATTGTCTTCCCCATTTAATTAAATACAACGCAATGTAATTGCCTTCCCCATTTACCGTTGTTAATTAGGTAAAAAATATCATGGAGGTTTTCAAAATATCGAGGGACACTACAAGGATCAAGGTGGTGATACATACAAAGCCATTTGCTCTTGAAAAGTCATTGGACTTGAAAAATATTGGCTCTTGAAAAGTCATTCAATTTAACCATTGATAGTACCACTTGTCACATATGTGCATTAATTTAATGAAGGGATGAGACAACCCAGGTGTATTGGGTCCACGAAACGTAAAAGTACATAAGGGACTTTGCTCAACCAACAAAATTATGACACATGATAGCCATGATTCCTGAAATAAAAGGAAAACATAATTGCACGAAATTAGTGATGGATTTACCAAAAAAAAGAGCATTGCCCCCTTGACCCCTACAATGTCCCTCAATATTTCAAAAAGTCTTGTGAATTTTTTTCCTTAATTTAACAATGACAAATGTGAAGGCAATTATATTGTTTGCATTTGATTATCTCAAGTAGGGCTAGAAATACATGGAAGAATTACTATGTTGATAACTTTGTTGTTAAATGTTTCTTGTCTAATAGAATTGTTATCGTGCATAATTCTTGCAATTCGATTTCGGTATTAACATCTACAATACAAGTGCATAAGACATAATAGGAAGTGATCCTCCAAGGACTATAAATTTTGACTTTGACATCAAAATTGAGCAAATTTACACTCGTTGGAAACTTCTTTCAAAGTGGAAGAAATATGAATGCTCAATTCTTGTAGAAAGGAGTATAGGCTTAGTCTTGGTTGGGCTAAGAAATTGTCATAATGGAGGATGCCCAAGACCCTTATGATTTTGAAGTAGATTCCATGGGTGAAAATTTACAGTCTATAAATGTAGATACAAAGTCTAATAGACATAGAAATCAAGAGACAACTCCATATATTGTAGAGACTGTAAAGAGCATGAGGGTAAAGCTTCAAAGTTGTGTAACGGACATTGAAAGACTAATCAAGACTCAATAAGAGTATAACCAACTAAATGCAACCATGCTTCGGAGTTTGATAGATATACAGAGGTAAATTCATCATGGATATAATAAAAAAATGTTGGCAAGAACAAGAATAACTACATAAGTCATTCTAATAGGAGGTATGATAGCACAAAAAGAACCTCATAAGATAGAACATACAATCCATCTCTATCAGAATCTTCTATTAACAAGTCATGTGCTCTTGAAGACTCATTAAACAATCCAAAATTTGCTGCCAATAAACATAGGAGAAAGAGGCCTATCGACAATAACTTACATGGAGAATTTCAAAAGGCAAAGCCACTTACATTTGATCGTGAAGTTAAATCTAGACAAGAAGCTAAGGCTTGGCTTATTGGGATGAGAAAGTGATTACAATTTCATGACTTCCCTTTCTGGATGTTCTTGTCTCTAGTAAACATGATGGCACCCTTACCCACCAAGTCTATAGAAAAAATAATCACACTAAAAAATACCTTCATGCCCATTCTCACCATCACCCAAACCAAAAATATGTTATTCTTAAAACATTGGTAACTCGAGCCATTCAAATCTTTGCTTCCCATTTTATTGAAAAAGAAAAAAACACACCTTACTAAGGCCCTTATGGCCAATGGTTACTTAATCGCTCAAATCAATAGAGCTTTCCACTCATCCCTCCATATTAAATCCAAAAACTCCCCTCCCTACTTTATGCCTCTAGCTCTTATTTCTCTTCCCTACATCCAAGCCATTACTAATCACATTTCTAATATTTTAGCTAAAAAGAATGTCAAAACTATTTTTAAACCCTATAAAAACCTCAAACAATTATTTAGAAATGCTAAGGATAAGTATGATCCCATGCTTGGCCAAGGAGTTTACCCAATTCCATGCTCCCATGGTAAATCATACATTGGCCAAACTAGCAGATCTTTCAAAGCTTGTGTCAAGGAGCATATAGCTGACACATTCCACAACTGCATCTCTAAGTAAGTTATCATCGAACATTTTCAAAACTCTAAACCCCTCAATAGATTTTACCAAACCATGATTCTTGCCTCAACACCCTATCACTCCTCTTGTATAATTCGAGAAGCACTAGAAATTGAAAAACATCTGAATAATTTTAATTGAGAAGATGGTTATAAACTCATCCAACCTTGCAAGCCCACTATCCATAATCTTGTTCAATGTATCTCTTAATTAATTCTCTTTCTTTGCGACTTCTATCGCTTTCCTCTTACTGTTGTTCCTTTACTTTTAACATATCAACTACAACATCCCCCAACTTAACCGAGGAACATTACTTATGTAAAGTACACATAAAATTGAAAATTTTATGCTAAATCTTTTCATGTAGCTTACCAACTATGATTTATACATATATTTAACTAGATTCTAATACCCATAATGAAATGCATCTACAACAATCAAAATGAACATGGATGCAACTAATAAACTCATTTACAACAACAAATAAACCATTCACATACGCAGAGTTAAGCATAGCCATTAAACTCATGAAATAACTTGAAAAATAGATAAACACTTATATTTTAATATACTTGTGCAACCAACTTCTTGGGAAGGAAATTCCACCCAACCATAGACTTGTTGTTCCAGATCTCAACATCAAGTCACCCCCAAGTTGGGGCTAGGAATCCACAAGAGAAGGGTGCCTCTCACAGTCCACTCACATCTCAATATCTCACAACCCACTGGTATTCTCCTACATTTATCCTGAATTAACCTGCCTAACCCAAGGGATGTACCCCTTCACTTCTCTTAGTCCATCGGGTGTCCTATTCATTTATCATGGTCTCTCTAGCTCAAGTAACAAGGAACCTCTCTACTGAGAACTCAAGGGAACTCATTGTCGGGATAAATACTAGAAACCAACAACAAAAACTTGTTGTTCTGTGCAACTCCCACAAGAACTCACTCTTCAGGCTTGACAACCCGGATCTTTGATATTTAGCTCCAAAATGATCCTAAATTTTCCCAACCTTCTTGCTCTATCTCTGGTGCTCTCTTTCCTTGCTCTCCCTTATTGTTCATGCCCAAACTGAATGTGTAAAAACTGCCTGTAACTCCCCATATGAATTTCCTCTATTTTCCAAAAACAGTTGATTTCTCACTCTGTCCAATGTTGATTGTACTTCACCCCCCCATGTTCTCTAATAACTATGGGATGTGACTCTTACACCCACCCTCTTACATGAGTTTAATGATTGGGCTCTCATAAACTCAAACATAAAATTAGAAGTTATTCCCAATGATAATAAAATTCAAAAAAATGGGTTGAAGTAATACCCATAATTAATTCCCTCCCTTGGATCCCTCTTAGACACTCTCTTCTCTTGTGTAAAACACATCTAGAATCTATGTTCATATCCCCAACAACTGGTATCACATTATATTTATTAAAATCCGAAAACACATTTCGCATATTACATCGCTTGGCCATAGCCACATTCATATCTACATTATGCATTAATTAAACTGGGGATTATCGTGGGATGTTACATTCCCCCTCCCCTGCAATTGTACACCGTCCTCGGTGCACAACACCATGCCGAAATACATATATAATTTACATCACAATACTTAGAAAATAAAAAATTATGCAATTTGTTTACCCTCCAACAACAGTCCCAACCATAATCTCTCATTATCTCAACCTACTAACCCAAGGAATGTGCCCCCTTCACTACCTTTAGTCCATCGGGCTGCACCATTCTTTTATCAGGGCTATCAACACAAGTGACCCAAAATTATGATATGTGGTTCCAGAATCTAACTACCCAAAAATGGAGTCTTGCATTTTTAGCTTCTATTTCCTTCAAATTTGGCAAAAAAATCTGGGTATTCCTCTCATGCTCACATGTTGCATCTTTAGGACCGTAGCAGGTCCATTGAACCTTCACTAGCCCTATGGATTTGTTCTTGAGCTCCTTGACTTTCTGGTCTAGAATGCGTATTGGTTCCACTCAGAAATCCCCTTCGTTTTCCACTTGGATCATAGTCCAATAAATTATGTGGTTAGAGTCAAGCACATATTTCTATAATAATGATACATGAAATACATTATGCACTCTCATGGATGTAGTCAATGCTAGCATGTATGCAACTAACCTTATCTTCTCTAATATTTCAACAGGCCCACAATATCTTGATGTCAACTTTGGACAACAACCCAATATTATCAAACTTCTTTTTTCTTTCACTTTAAGAAATACATGTTCACCCACTTTAAAATCCCTGAAAATTATGTTCTTGTCTACATAACTTTTATGCATGCCGCCTTTAAATTCTTCCTAATCTTTGTCATCTTCTCTTCCATTTTTTGCAACAAATCTGGCCCAATGATAGCTTTGTCTGTTGGGTTATCCCAACTCATTGGTGTGTTACACTTCCTGCCCTGCTATACAATGCTTCAAATGGACTCATTTTTAATGAGGCTTGCATTATTGCAAGCAAATTCTACTAAGTGGATGTAGTCTTCCCACTTTAATGGTTGGCCCATCACATACGTTTTGATCATGTCTTCAATTATTTTGTTGGTCCTCTCTGTTTTCCCATCCGACTCTAGGTGATACATTGTACTAATATTTAGATTTTTCCTAAAGCCTTCGAACAAAACTTTCCAAAAATTAGAGGTAAACTTAGGATCTTCGTCTGGAACAATTGTCTTGGGCACTCCATGTAGCATGACAACTTCCTTCATGTAAATTTTTGCAATGTTTGTTGTCTTTTGTGTAGTCTTCACAAGAATAAAATGTGCAGCCTTTGTTAATTTATCCACCACCACCATGATGGAGTCATGTTGCTTCATTGTTTTGGGCAACTTTGTAATAAAATAAATTGTAACTTCCCATTTCCACTAAGGAATGGGAAATGGTTGTAGCAGCACATTGGATGTTTATGCTATGTCTTCACTTTTTGGCATTCTAGACATCTAACTATGTAATCAATCACTTCTTTCTTCATTCCTAGCAAAAGTATTGGCTTCTTACAGCTGCAATTGTTTTCTGATATCTTGGGTGCCCAACATATGGCACATTGTGCATTTCCCCTGGCACTATATTTTTCAGCTCTCTTGAATTTGGCACATATAGTTTTCCTCTATACATGAGAATTCCAACCTCTTCTAGCTTGTAATAATTAGTTTTCTGCTAGTCCCCGAGGTGTAGGACAGTCGGTGACAGAGTGTGTTGTTAAGCCACTCCGTGTTGAAAAGTCACCGGTTCGAAACCCGCGGGGACAAAAAATCCAACCATGTTAAGGGTTGGTGTGGCTCAGGCCAGGTGCGATCCCCGGGTGATTTTGACGGCTTAGATGCCCCTGAGTCACGGTTTCTCAAGCTAAAGGTTAATCCTAATGCCAAGAAGGTCTGGACCAATTAACAAAAAAAAAATAGTTTTCTGCTGAAAATTACCTTGTTGTAATGTTTCTTTCATTTTTAAATATTGCTTATATGAATTTGCAGCCTCTAGAATTTTGTCTTTTAAATTTGTGTTGAACATGTTGATGGTTGAAATATGTTTTTCATGAGCTCTTTTGTTGAGTGCATCAACCACTTGATTTTCTTTGCATTTGATATGCTTAATTTCAAAGTCATATTCACTCATAAATTCCAACCATCTAGTTTGTCTGGCATTTGATGTTGGTCGCCCAAACAAATGCTTCAGAACACAATGGTTTGTCCTTAGCTCAAATCTTCTCCCCATGAGATAACGTCTCCACATTTTTAATGCATGTATAATGGCTGCTATTTCCAACTCATGTGTAGCATAATTCCTCTCATGCTCTTTTAGTTTTCTAGACTCATATCACACCACATGCTCCTTTTGATTGAGGTCTCCACCGAGCCCTTCCTTACATGCATCCATGCACACTACAAAATATTCATTTGAATCTACAATCTTTAAGATTGGTGCACTTATTCAAATATATTTCAATTGCTGGAAACTTTCCTCACACTTGGAAGTCCATTCAAATTTCACTCCCTTATTTTGCAAGGAAGTGATTGGACTTGCAATATTTGAAAATCCTTTTATGAATCTTCGGTAATAATTGACAAGACCCATGAATGATCTGACCTCGGTCACATTTCTTGGCACTAGCCATCCTCTTATGGCCTCTATCTTCTCGGGATCAACTGTTATCCCATCTTCTAAAAAATATTCCCTGAGTAGTGAATCTTCTTTTAATAAAAGATGCACTTACTTAGTTTGGCATACAATTTATGCTCTCTTAAGACTTGCCGAACCATTCTCAGATGTTGCTCATGCTCTTCTTCTTTCTTTGAGTAGATGAGAAAATCATCTAAGAAAATAATCACAAACTTGTCCAGGTACTCCCTGAACACTCCATTCATGAGGTGCATGAAAACTGTTGGTGCATTTGATAGTCCAAATGGCACTATTGTGAATTCATAATGCCCATATATTGTCCTAAATGTTTTCTCGTTGATATTCTCTTCTTTTATCCTCACTTGATGATAACCTAATCTCAAGTAAATCTTGGAAAAGATCCTTGCACCCTTCAACTGATCAAATAAATCATCAATCTTTAGCAAAGGATATTTGTTCTTTATAATGACCTTATTTAGTTGTTTGAAATCAATACATAGCCTTAAGGTCCCATCCTTCTTCTTTACAAAAAAAATTGGGGCTCCCCAAGCTGACACACTTGGGCATATATACCCCTTCTTCAAAAGCTCTTCAAGTTACATCTACAACTCTTTCAATTTTAGTGTTCCTATTATGTAAGGTGTTTTGGACACTGGGGCAACTCCTAACACCAAATCAATAGAGAAATCAATGTCTCTCTTCGGGGTAATCCTGGGATTTCCCCAAAAACATCTTCAAAATATCTCAATATTGGATGGTCTTCAATACTTGCCACTTTATCTTTGGCTGCCTCTTTCATATGGGCTGCAAAAACTTCACATCCCTTCCTGAAACTCTTTTTCAGTTGCATCGCTGAAATTTCTCTAACAACTAGAGCTCTCATAATACCTTGAATCTTGCCTTGTTTTCCTCCCTCATCAAGACAAGTTATTGTCTTGTTGTAACAGACTATGACAACATGGTATTTTTCCAACTAATTCATGCCAATTAGACAATCATATGAACCCGAAGGTATATTTTTCACCTCTACCTTTGTGTTGAGTCCATTCATGTCTATTAGACAATATTTAACCAACTCATTGATCTTTATCTTAGCCCCTGTGGCTAACTGAACTAACCAAGATTTCTTATGCTTACTCCTTTACAAGTGAAATCTTTCAACAATGTTAGAATTTATGTAACTATGGCTAGTTTCAAAATCAATTAAATTTGTTATGGGTTGGTTATCAATCTTACCTTCCACTTCCATCATGGGGGATTGATACTCTGCTTGCTTTTTGTCCAAGGCTGCATAAATCCTTGGCATGCTTCCTCCCATGTCTTCAAGTGTTCCAGCCTCTTGAATGTTGTGAACAATCCTCATTCTTTCTCCTTTGTGAGGGTAGTCCCTATACAAGTGATTTCCCTCACATCCCCAACATTGTATAGGTTGATGCCTTGGCCTTTTCCCAAATTAATGTTTTGTCTTATGATTATGCTGGGTTGAATGTCCTTGTTGATTTGTTTGGGAGTTATTTCTAAAAAAGGGTGGCTTAAATCCTTTCTGCCTTTGCTCCTTCTTACCCTTCATCTTTTCATTCCAAGTCTTTTGGAAGACTGGCCTCCCTCTGCTATGCTCTCCTTATGGATTCCTCCAAAGTCTTTGGGTTATCATAGTGTATCTTGTCACTATAGAAGGAGGATAACCCACTCAAAAATCTTTGGATTTTAACCTTCTCATCCTTTATGAAGTCCACATACTTCAACAATTCAAAGAACCTCTTCTCATACTCATCCATTGTCATGCTTCCCAACTTGAGTTCAAAGAAATATTTCATATTCCTTTCACAGTAATGCTCAGACAAATATTTCTCTTGGAAATATCCTTTGAACTGCCTCCATGAGATCTTATTCTCATCAAGGTGCTTGGCTTGCTTACGTTGATCCCACTACACGACTACCTTTCCTTGCAAGTGGTAGGTTGCAATTATTGTTTCTACCCTGGAGGGATAATCATGCAGTTGAAAATATTTCTTCATTTCCAATAGCCAGGCCTTGGCCTCTTCTCCCTTCTTGTGCTCACCATTGAAAGTAGGTGGCTTTATTTTCCTAAGTTCACTTTGCAATATGTCCCCCTCGTGCCTTCTCCGTTGTCTCCTCACAGGAGACACACTTGGGCTACTCCCTGGTCCTGAACTGGCATGAGCTCTCCTAATGGATTACTCTGGGGAACGACGGTGCCTACTCATGCTCCTCGACTGCTTGTCATTACCATGCTCATCCCTTCTGCTATGAGATTTGGATGTTGTCACTTGTCTAGCACTAGCTTCTTGCTTTGTGCCATAGTCTTTATTGGCTTTCTTTTGCAGCACGTTCAAGCTTTGTAGTATCTCTTCTTGAGATTTCACAATATTTTCATTATCAGCGCTATAGCTCTGCACTTCTCTCTGCAGGATCCTCATAGTTACAAGCTCTTGCCTGACTTTTCTTCTATTAAACTCTATCTCAACATTTCCCATGCTAACATGTAGACCCCTAAATTCATCTTCATGACTGTAGGACCCTTGAGTATTTTCCATGGCCGTGGCTCTCATAAAGGAACTAAAATGTCTCTTTGTACCTCTAAATTCTACAATAAATGTACATGCAAATAAATTTTTGTTAGACAAAAATATATACATACACAGTTATGGAAAATAATACATATTTTTTTCAGCTCTTTAATGCCATCAATCATCTTCTTTTGCATTGAATGTAACTTATACTGCCTAGGTCAATTTTTTGGGTTGATAGACGGATTCTCCTCTCCAAGAAATTTCCAACGATTTCTTTCTTGCTGAATTCTAAATTATGAGCAGAAAGTTATAGTCATTTGAATATTACTAATTTACCCCTTTATATATTTTTCATTCCAGTCTAATTTATCCTAGACACCAACTTTTGCCACTTGGAGAAGTAAATATGTCAGGAACTAGATAAACTTTTGTATGAGACATAGATAATAATGATGATAGGGAATTCATAACAACTTTCATATTGTCAAATTGATGCTCCAATAAAAATTGCAACAATTTGGAAATGATAACTTTGTCCTTTCTCACCCCTTTTTCCAAACTTATAATTTTTAGCCAAACTGTGCACTTCTCGAAAAATTTCACTAAATCAAAGTTGTGTGTCTTGATAAGTACACAAAAAGTTGATTAAATAATTTTTAGAGTTTTGTCATATGGGGACCCTTTTCCTTCTCTGAAAATCCCAAAAATCTCCCAAAAGTAGCTTGGAATAATGGATTTTGCCCTATTTCAACATCCCCATTCCAAACTCCTTAGAATTTATTCAATTCCTTCATGGGTTATTTCCATGTCTACTTTCTGGACTTCCTCAAAGAATTTTAGCTTAATTTGGATCTCTACCAATGATATGGGCCCAAATATTTAAATACCACTATTTTGCAATTTCTGACAAATCCGAGCAGAAATGGGCAGTGACCCTCTCAAGCACTTTTGTAGATCTTCTCACTGTGGAAAAAACCCAGATGTTCCATCTCAATCTGACTTAATTTGCTCGAATTATGGCCAAAATAAGAAAATGGTTTCTGACTTGGTTTTCTTTGTTGAGACTATAGGATAGTCTTGCCTACATGGCAATCTACTGATGTGGCACTGACATGGCACTGAAGTTATTCTTTTGGACGTTATCCTGATTCCTATCCAGTTGGCAGACTTTGGTCACGGGGGAAATGCTCCCCCATGCTCTCGTTTCTATGTGCTTTTGCTCTGGTCCGGGCAATTTTCGGCCACTTGGCCATCGATCCATTGGTCATCGAGGAAATGCTTCCCCCTTCTCTCATTTTAATGTTCTTCTAGTCCAATTCGGTCAGTGAACTTCGACCATCGGTGAGAACACCTCCATGCTCCCTTCATTCCTAAGTGGTTTCTGGTCTGGTCTGATGACTTTCGCATGTGGTCTCGACACCTGCACCATTATTCCAATGACACATGGTGACGAGATGACCTATCATAGGGAAACAATCGACATGTATGAAGGATTACTAGGCACTGACTGGGCATACTAACAGGGCACTGAGGTGGCAACCAAAAGTTACATTACACGCAAGCTCCATAGGGCTCCATGGCTCTCCTTTCTTCACACACAAGTAACAAAGGAATCAATGTTGATTATAAATAGGTTAAGCAAACCCTCCCCAATGCATGTGGGATAAATAATTCAAATCCCAGATTGACGACGGGGAATCTACGCGGAGGCTAGATCACTAGTTGATGTGCATTTGTCTTATGGGAGGCATAACTCCCGAGTCTGATGCCCAAATCGAGCAAATGATAGCTCGATGGAAAGCTAAGGCCACGAAGAATTATTTGACCATGGTTTCCATGGTGGTCATGATAGCGTTAAACCAAAATAATTCTTCCCTTTGACACTGTCCCATAGTAAATAATTTTCACCTAAAAGAAAAAAACATCCAAACAATTTCTTGCTGTCATGTAGCAGAACCTTGTAGGCCCAGTGTTGTAACCTACAACTCTGATACCAATCTGTAATGTCCCCTAACTTAACTAAGGAACATTACTTGCAGAAAGTACACATTAAAAACAAAATTTTTCTGCTAACTCTTTTCCTGTAGCTTACCAACTATGATTTATACACATATTTAACTAAATTTTGATACCCATAATGAAATGCCTCTATAACATTCTAAATGAACATGAATGGAACTAATAAACTCATTTACAACAACAAATAAACCATTCACATACACAAAGTTAAGCACAACCATTAAACTCATGAAATAACTTGAAAAATAGATAAACACTTATCTTTTAAAATACTTGTACAATGAGTTGCTTGGGAAGAACATTCCACCCAAACACATACTTGTTGTTTCAGATCTCAATAGCAAGTTACCCCCAAGCTGGGGCTAGGTATCCAGAAGAGAACTCATAGTTCAATATCTCACAGCCCATTGGTATTCTCCTACAACTATCCCAAATTTCCTCCAACTCTCTTCCTCTTGACTTTCCCAACCCAAGGAATGTACCCCTTCACTTCTCTCAGTCCATCGAGCGTCCCATTCATTTATTAGGGTCTCTCTGGCTCAAGTAACAAGGAATATTTCTACTCATAACTCAAGGGAACTCACTGCCAGGAGAACTACCAACAACCAACAATAAACACTTTTTATTTCATGTAATTCCCATAGGAGCTCAATCTTCAAGCCCGACAACTTGAATCTTCAATCGTTAGCTCCAAAAAGCTCCAAAACGCTCCAACATGCTCCTGAATTCACCCAACCTTCTTTCTCTAGCTCTAGTGCTCTCTTCCATGCTCTCCCTTGTTGTTCATGCCCAAACTAAATGTGTAAAACTGTCTGTAACTCCCCATACAGATTTCCTCTATTTTCCAAAAGCAATTGATTTCTCACTTTGCCCCACTGTTGATTGTACTCCAGCCCCCCCATGCTCTCCAATAACTATGGGATGTGACTCTCATACCCACCCTCTTACATGAGTTTAATGATTGGGCTCTCATACACTCAAACAAAAAATTAGAAGTTATCCCCAATGATAATAAAATTCAGGAAAATAGGCTAAATCCCCCCCCTTGGACCCCTCTTAGACACTCTCTTCTCTTGTGGAAAACTCATCCCCCATCTTTGTCCATATCCCCATCAACTGATATCACATTATATTTATTAAAATCATAAAATACATATTGCATATTACATCGCTTGACCATAGCCACATTTATATCTACATTATGCATTAATTAAACTTGAGATTATAGTGGGATGTTACATCAACCACCCCTCTTGTTTTCAACATTACCTTTGCCTTATTTCAAACATTTTAATTTAATTTATTTCAAATAATTTAAATTTCTCATCAACAATAAAATGTTATTTCACCTCACCCCGGATGGGGTGTTAGTGTTGGACAGGTGTCGCGAGGATGAGAATGGTGACTGCCAACGCGACAACAACCACGTGACATGTGCATGCCCCTCCCTACCTCCCACGCCATGAACTTAAAGCTAATTCATTGCTACCAGAGTGCCATTATTCTTAGTGCGCTCTGCTCTGGCCTCCCGTCCGTTCGATGGATCTGCCATTACTCTGGTCACCTCTATGCGTGTGTGTCCTCCCCTCTCAGCGGTATTCATACCATGAAGCTCACCAATGTTGTCTCCATCTCTATTCTGTTATGCCAAAGCCATCCCGCGGTCTGCGCCCTCCTCTAGTGCTCATCGACCATCCTCACCATTTCCTTGTGCCGACTTACCTTTGCTCTGCTCCAGCCATGCCGAGACTACGTGGGAAGTCCAAACGCGGTTTGGCTTGGCAACAAAATAGGCTGTGACTGACAATTCGACCCCTGCTTTCCTCCGCACCCTCAAATAGCTCTTCACCCTCCTCGCCAGCCTCTTCGGAGTAGTCCGCTCATAGTCTCAGGAGTCAGTGGCCTCCCGCCTGTCTCCTCGCCCTATGCGTGTATAGTTGAATGGTTCGACTTCCTGGGGAACTCACTAGGCTTCAACCTAGGGCTGATACCAGACTTGGCCTCCTCTTCACAACCCGCCCTGGTCGTCCCTCCCAATTTACCCGAGAACTCTGCTCCTGCGCCTTCGCTAGTGCAATCGCCACCGGTCCAATCTCCACGCGAAGGTTTCTTCGACTGCCATGAGAAGCATCAGGAGCAGCCCCAATCCTGCTCAGACTGTGCTACCTGCACAAAGGTACAAGACGACCTTGCAATTTTGCGAGGCTTGATGTTTGAGGTGCGTAAAGAGGTGGACGACCTGCACTTTCGATTGGAAGTCTTGGACGGAAAGGGGATACAAATCCTGTAGATGCTCTCCTCTTTGCACGGTTCGTGCCACCCATCAAAAGCGGCACCAAATGCACTAGGGGACGTAGAGACGATACTGGTCCTAGCTCCGCTCAGGTCTCCAGTGGACGACGCAGCACCAGACTTGGCTCCAGCCCTCCAAGCACCCACCTTGGATACGATGCCACACTACACACCCACAACTTGAGCTGCACAGGTGTCAGAATGCATGGCCTGCTGGTTGTTTTGTTTATATTTTGCCACTTGTCTTTTCAGTTATAATATGTTATGACTGTCTTATGTCGGTCCCAGAGGGTCTAGAAGCTTGGGCGAATCGGTTTCCCCACGGGGCGATTCCACTCCAGGTGCTTAATGATGTTATATAATTGGTTTTATGAAACAATGGTTTTGGACCTGGGAGGTTGGCTGAATTGGTTTCCCCACTGGGCAATTTAGTAACTACAGTCCTTGAATAGACATGTTGATGCTGTAATTTTTTATTCTGAAAGTTTTTTTTATAGAATACTTACTTAAAAAAAAATAATGTTATTTCACCTCGACCTTTTTAATTACTTTAACGTTATTGCACATTAGTTTATTGATTATTTTTCTTGCTCAAGATTAATTTAATCTTATTTTACAATGATTACCTGATAATTTTAATCTTATTTTCCAACGACTATCTAATAAATTTTCAACCTTTAAATTTTAACACAACACTCTTTTCCATTATTAAAGTTTTACTGGTCTATGATAAGTGAGATGTTTCGTAAACTTGCATACTTTTTATCTCTAAAATTTTTAAACAATTTTTTTATTAATAATAAGTAAAATAATATTAATTTATTTTGTAAATTTTTTTTAGATCAAATAAATGGTAAAAAGTGAATAAAATATAATTTATTTTATTAATTAGTTAAAATGGAATAATAAAAATAATAAATATACTCAAAAAAGGAATAAAATTTATTTTATTTTATTAATTAGTTAAAATGAAGCAATAACAATAATAAATATACATTAAAAACTCAATAATAAATATACATTAAAAACTAAAAAGAGGGTAAAATAAGATTATTAAATTTTGATAAAAGAAAAGGGTTGATATTGTCCAAATAATACACTGTAGATAATATGAAAATATGATATGCCAGAAAGAGATTATGAAAAGTATATATAATAAACTAAAATAATATTTTAATATAAGGGGTCGTTTGATTCGAATGAATTATAAAGGGAAATAAATGAAAAGAATCTAAGTTAGAATTAAAATGAATGAAAATGAATGATTTATGAAAATAAAAAATATAGTAATTTATAAATGAGTAAAAATTTAAATTTAAGAAAGTTGTGATTAAAATTTATGATGATAATTAGGAAGAAATGAAAATTAAATATTAAGAGGATAGAAAAAAGTGGAGAGGGGGTGGGGTGTGTGTTAAGCGGAGAAAGGAGAATAGTTTAATGATGAAGACGATGGATAATGAGTTTCCAAGGGTGGCTAAGTTTGTAATCATTTTCATGATTGAAGTTATTGAATTGTTTTTCAATTTGTATGGCTTCCCTAATGCACAATGAGAAATGGGGGTAGACATAAGAATTTTGGTGTTATTAAATATATGAGGTGTTTGGTGTTATGGAAATGATTTGCTACAATATATTTAGTAAGGTGGTTATGAAAGGTGTTAGTCATATGTTCTTTAAGACAAGTTTGGATAGATTTACCTATTTGATCGATGTAGGATTTGTCGCATGAGCATCAAATTTGGTGAACACCTTAAGGGAGTAGAGGGTTAGATTAATCTTAAACAGTTTTAAATAATTGCTTAAGGGTTCTATGAGGTTTGAAAAGAGTTTGATATTTTTCTTGGCTAAGATTTTAGAAATATGATCTGTAATTATGTGTATGTAAGGGAGTGACATTTGCGCTTGGGGAGAAGAAGTTGAGAGGGGATTTATGGTTTTGGGATGGAGGATGGAACAAAAAACTTTGCTAAGTTGGGAATTATAATAGCCATTGGTTTCAAGGGTGTAACTGAGGTGGGGCCTTTTGTTCAAGTGTCTAGGAACAAAAATATGAATGGCTCTAGAAATAATGATTTTAAGAACGACATATTTTTAAGTAGGGTGGTGGTAGGACTAGGCATGGAGGTATCCATCAATATGAGTCTTTTTGCAACAAACTTAGTGGGAAAGGAAACCATCATTATTGGTGGGAAATGAACAATAATGAGTTATTATGTTCAGTTTCCAAGGGAAATTGAATGTGGGGAGATAAACTATTGAGATGGTCAATGGATGATTCTAGGGAGGACTAACCATGGGGCTAGAGGATGAATGTGTCATCAACAAATTGAAATCAACATTTGGGTTTGAGAGGAAAACTGTTGAGGGTTAATGTTTCAAAGTGTTCCATGAAGATGTTTGCCACCGCGAGAGATAACGATGATTCCATGGCAATGCCTTCGATTTGTTGAACCATTAACACAATAGGGCTATATTTAACCATGGACACCTATGGCCAACCATAGTGAATCATATTCATTAGTGGTCAATTAATGGGTTAGCACCAAACATGGACCTCTAAATGTGACCATGGTTGACAATAATAAACCATCATTAATGGGTCATGGGTTGTTAACATCAACCATTGACATAATATGGTTATGTTCAACCACAGAGACCTATGGTCAACCATAGTCCACAATATCAGTTAGTGCTTATTATGTTAGGGTTTAACGGTAAGTTAGTGGGGTGGCACCAGACATGGAAAACTATACGTGGCGATGGTCAACCATGGTCAATCATAGTCAACCTCCATTATTGGATTAGGGACCATGGGGTTATAAGGTTAGTAGCATCAACCTTTGACATAATAGTGTTGCATTCAACAATGGAAACCCGTGGTCTATTTTAGCCAACGATATTTGTTAGTGGTTGTTATGTTAGGGATTAATGGTCAATTAGTGGTTCTGTAGCACTAACTATAGAAAACTATATCCAACAATGTCTAACTAATGTCAACCATAATCAACCATCATTATTGGGTTAGGGGTTAGGGGGTTAATAGCATCGACCATTGACATAATTAGGATATATTCAACAATAGACACGTATGGTAGTTCATCACATTTGTTAGTGGTAGTCATGTTAAGGGTCTGAGAATCATTGTGTTAGTCATATCAACCATTAACATAATAGGGTTACATTTCATGCATAATCAACCATCATTATCAAATTAAAAATTGGTAGTTAATAGATTATTAAACTAATCACATTAATCATAACATATTAAAACTATATTCAACCACCAAACCATCACCAACCTCTCTCTTTCATCATAATTGATCATATTTGTTACATCATATAATCTCTCATTAAACCATCCCGCTACTACAATAGTATACTCAGATTAAACCATTGGTATACTCAAATTAAACCATTATTAACCATCCTGCTACTACAATGATATACTCTCCTTAACCATCTTACTACTACAATTGTTAACCATAACCATCCTTTGCTTCTACAATGTTTTACTCTCCTTAACCATCTTAATGCTACAATGGTATCCATCCTTTTTACTTTTGATACTACTACAATGGTATACTCTCCTTAACCATCTTATTACTACAACGGTATTCCTCCTTTGTACTTTTGAAACTATGCAATACAAGCCCAATGCCATTTTTTTACACGTCCACTACCATGCAATACAAGCTTCCTGAGCCCTAATGCCATTTTCTTATAGGTCGACTTCATTGATCGCTCTCACTCTCTATATTTGGAACTCCCATAAGCAGGGACGAAGTGATTTTAAGCTGTAGCTCTGTTTAGACAGTCTTTTCTCCAGTCTGTATGTAGTATAGGTATGGCCCAATGCTTACTTTCTTCCCCGTCAAGAAGTATATTCAGATTGTGTTCAGTCTTTAGCAGAGGCAGGGCAAATGAAAATGCATATGCATGGGACTGTATAAGGAAGGACCAGATTTTCTCATACTCTAACAGCAGTGGCAATTGTGATGGGGATATGGAAAGGAACAAGGCCTCTACTAAACCAGAATGGCTGACACTTCCGCCTTTTGTTCCGAATGTGGATGTCGGGGCACTTGGGAAGCGATTAATGGCCGCTTCTTGTTCTTCTTCTCAGGAAGAGAGCCCCACGCTGAAGCCAATGACCGCTCTCAAGTGGGTATCTCATTGCTGCCCGGACATACCTCACAGTCTCATTCGGAAGCTTTTTCGGCTGCGGCAGGTTAGTAAAACATGTATTATTTCTGCAAATCTATAGCCGACCATTACAGTATAGAGATTTTTTTCCATAAGTGCTTCAAGAAGCATGCCCCAGGGCTTCTCTGCATAGAAAGTTCTTCCTTCTACTTAGGTGCCAGGCCTGAGAGATATCTATCCTGCCAAAATCGCCTGGGGCTTGTGCTCATTATTAAAATTAATGCTACTCGGATGAGGCAGACCACAGCACGCTGTTATCCTTTCAGTGAACCTATGCCTTGTTCGCATTGTATGATTAAAGTTTATTGTTCGCATTGGTTTGGCTATGGCTGTCACCATTTCTTTCTTTCTTTGCAAGTGAAATTATCTGCCTCACATACAATTTTCCAACCCTATAACAGGAACAGACCATCGCCATAAGATATGTAATGCACGAAGGTGTTGCAAATTCATATATATATATATACATATATTCCGCGGGTAGCTCAGTGTGTTGTTATATATATATATTCCCCACTGAACTGAGCACCCGGGAATGATGCAGCACATCTGAACTTTTCTGTTAGTGAGACTCTGTTAGTGAGACTGAGCACCCGGGGAATGATGCAGCACATATAAAGCCTTTTTTGTGAGTGAGATTAATGGTGCTGGTACTGAGCCAAGCCTGTTACATTAATTACAAACTAACTATGTTGCTCACAGGGATATGGAGTCTGGACAAGCACGGTAACCAACTCAGTTGGCCCTTTTAATTAGGGAGGACCACAACTGCGAAGGAGCCACACTTGACAATACACCACACAGGGTGAGAGCATGCTTTCTAGGATTTGAACATGGGTCATCGTCATGGCAATCGCAAGTTGCCACTAGACCACAGCTCGACAAACACACACACACATCTTGTTGGAAGTGCTTCAAGAAGTATGCTCAAGGGGCTGCATCATATAGAGCAGACTTCTTTTGGCTTAGGTGCCATGTCTGAGAGGCAACTATTCTGTCAATTGTCAAGGACTTGCACTCAACCTCAAACCTGTAAATCTGACGCCATTCTGGGAGGGTAGATCACAAAGAGAATTGAGCCCTGGTGAATGGCAAAATACTCCATTGACCTCACTAGTGAACCAACACCTCATTGAAAAAAAAATTGTATATTGGACTTAAAGTGTGCACTAATATTGCATTTGCTTGAGCTACTTTCAATGTCTTGGCAGGGATAATTACTTTTACATATGGTAATCAACAATAAAATTCTACTAGGCAGAGGTATTGAAAAGAAATTGCATCTAATTGGTGAATAAATCCTAATGTTGCAAAGATCGCGTTGGCAAATATATCTATTATTGCCAAGGGTCCAAAAAAAAACTTATGGGTAACATTGGGGAAAATATAGGAAATATATGCAAAGTTGCAAACCTTAAAAAAATACAAAAAGTTTCATTTTATTTATTTATTTTTGACATCTAAAGCAACAACAACATCCAATAAACACATTGCTACATACATATGAAAAGAAAACTGACATATAAGATGTATAGGATGTCAAGTGGTACATCACACGCGGATATTGAACCCTGTCCTAAGTCTTGATTGTTGACTCTCAAAATATCATCAAAAAAATAATAAATGTATCTCATCATCATGAGTCATCTACAATGAAATCAGATACATAAACCATCGATTCCCTCTACTCCTTTTATAGGCAAAGTTAATGGCTTTTCCTCTACCAGAAGAAAGCCTCGGGGTTAGAGTTGGAGTGTGATGTCTTCTACTAGTTGTTTGTGTTTGTGAAGATTGTGGTGCGTTTTGAGTCTCAATATCCTCCTCCTATAAAGGTGGTTGCTCTGGAACATCCTCCTCTACCGCACCTCCCTTGCCACCTCCTCTAGTGCATCTTCTTGTAACCACTTAGGGTCGTCATCCATGACATGCCTCTTAGTATCCACTCTCCATGCAATTGTGGTGTCAATCCCATCCAATGAAATAACCTCCACATCAAGGTTGTTCTTAAGCAGCTTCAACCATGGTTGGATATTATAGTAGATGTAGACCATGTCATTAAGGTGTTGGGATTCTGACTTGTGTGAGGGTCACAATACATAAATTAGAGGGCGAGGGTAATAAATTATAATCTATAAAATTTAATTTGATTTTTTTTAATTTGTTACTCTTCTTGGTGTGTATTTTTGCATACACACTCGAGTTGTGCTTGCACCCAAAGAGCTACATGTTTGGCTAAGCACTCGAATGGAAAGTTTTTGTATATTGGGTACTCTTGTATTGTAGTTTTCCCACCAAGCATCTAGAACAAATAAGAGAAACATAAGAAAAGACATTGAAATTTGAAACAAAGAAAGAAGAGACAATGAAATTTGAAACAAAATGAAGGTTACTTGGCATTTTGGTCTTCCTGTCTCAAACAACCATTTCGAAGCCAAATGTTCTAAAAACCATCCTATATATTTCCATTTTTTAAAAAATATCTTAGCATTTATGCGAACTTGGCACCATCCTCATAACACATGAGAGGAATCCATCCATAACCTTAGCATAAAATCTAAAACCACATGAGTAAGAGAACAAGGGGTTGAGGTAGAGCCCTGCAACATGAATGGGGCGATAGAGTGTATTGTTCCATCAATCACCAATCACCTTCCATATCAATCATTGTTTTCCATATCCTTTATCCCCGCCGTCCTCATAATAGGTATGGATGTCTTCTTGGTCCTATCGATGGCTTCATACCAGCGTAGATCCATCTTAACTCTGGATCTATCAAGCACCAAGAGGGATCAAATCTCTTGAGGTGTAATTTTTTTGATCATTTAAGATGGATCGAGGTGCACATGAAGAGAGGGGTAACAATATTTCTATGTAAATATCATATCGATAGTATTTATATTATTTATATTTATGTGTAAATTTGGATCTCTTTTTATCTCTCTATATAACAATGTTTATATTAGCTATACATATTAAATATCTCTTTTTCATATATATAGAGATATTTTTATTTTTATTTGTATCTATATTTGGCTAACATATAGTATTACTAGTATTTGTTATAAGTGTTATATCTTTTTTTGAAGCCGACATGTAAGCATTACCCATGTGACAAACATGACAATATCTCTATCATACTGGGCTATAGATGCACCTCACTATTATTGGTGCAATGAGTAGCTCATTGCAGGCTTGTCCCCATCAATCATGAGAAGAACCTTTACCAAAGGTTCGTTAATGGCACACACCTCCTCCACTCCTTCCCCAAAATTGTCCTGGTATGACACTATCCTCGCTATGGCCTACTCATTCGGTTTAGCGCTAAATGATCAATCATGCCACTCACTTGAAAGAAACATTCTTGTCACCTCCAACATACAAGTTAGGAGAGATTGAAGAGAATGTTTCTTTTAGATGAGCGACATGCTTTATCATCTAGCACTAAACTAGATGGATAAGCCACAGCAAGGCTAATGTCATACCAGGAGAGTCTTCAACTCCAACATACAAGTCAGGAGACACTGAAGAGAAATAAAGTTGGTGGTGTAACATGTGATTGTAGGACGTGCCGATTCCCTATTAACCATGAATTTTTTCATTAGGATAAGAACATTTGTATGATTATAATAGATTTTGTAATAAACCTAGCTGATTCAATGATATCCTTGATATAATAAATTTTGTCCATATCCTCTAAAATCAAATCAATGCAATGGGCAACACAAGGATTCCAAAACAAGGTCGGACTGTTGAACTTTCCTATAACTCAGTCACTGAAGTTATAGCCAATAATTTTACTTTAACCCAGAATTATACTTGCTGATATAAATCTGAAAATTATGCTAATAACCTACAACTGAGTTATCATTCAGAAAATAGATAGCAGAAGCATACACAGAAGTTAGAACCAAGCATAAAATACATATGAACACCAGAACTACCCTGGAAACCTCAGTGTGGGGAAAATCTGCTAAGAGGAGCTTTTATTGGGCATTCGGGAGAAAAATTACAGCAACAGAATTATCTGAAAATTCTTACAAATTTCCCAGCAAATTCCTCTCATTCCTTAATAGAAAATTCGCCCAGCTGTTGGCTGTACGGCCCAACTGTTTTTGGCCTTGTATGACCTTGTCTGAACGGCCCAGGTACGACCCAGGTACAACCTGTACAGCCTGTACGGACTTGGCCCAGGTATGACCTGCAAATAGCCCTATCAGGCTGAGAAAACTCGGCCTAAACTCGACCTCTTCCTCTCTGTTTTCTGCTATCTGGAATTGGCCCCTCTTTGCTGACCAGTATGACCCAGGAATGGCCTCTCCTGGCTGCCCAAAGAATGGCCTCTCCTGCCCAAAGTTTGCTGCTCCCTCTTCTTCTCCTGCCCAAGTGCCCTCTCTTCTCACCTGCTCAACCTTACAAATGAGAATGCATGCCCTTCTCACCCTCAACCTCTCTCTTTATCCTCCCATCAACCACCTTTCTTGCCTTGAATTATGTGCCAATTCAAACTCCAAGGCTTCTAGGAGGTGCACCCCCCTTGGCTGAGCCCCACACTCCACTAACAAGCCTCATGAGGTGCACCCCACTTGTTCTAAGACCCACAATCCACTCAAAGGCAAAAAATTGCTGATTGCCTAAGTTTAACTTAGGCTAAGATAAACAAGGCTGATCTGGGCCTTTTAATGTGTCCAGCAGCTAGCCTAGGACACATAGGCATAGCTGAGACACCTACTGAGCTACAAAAACTAACACTTCCTCTTAGCGAGGGAGGTGTCTCCACCTGGATCAATCTCTGATCCCATCAAATCTGCTGCTGCTGTAGCTGCTCCCTCTAAACTGGAAGACGTCCCAGCTAACTCCGTTGCACTCTGATCTGATGTCCTGCTTTGTTCCCCCATCAATGTCAAGTCATCCCAGTTGACTGTCTTGGATGAAACCACTCGTCCACTAGACTCGACCATAGACACTGAGCGTTGATCCAAGATCCCCTTGGACCCAACTACAGGTTGTCCCAACACCCTGTAATATCATGCCTTTCCTGATGCCAAGCCTCTCTGCTACATCCAAGGATGCTCCCTTTGACCGTATGAATACATTTCCATCCTCGAACATCACTGCATACCCCTTGTCCTCCAGAGTTGACACAGAGAGCAAATTGACTCTCAACTTTGGTACATACATCACCTCATCCACCTCCGGAGAACCACCTGACTCTAGCTGGAACCTGACGTATCCAACCTCCTTCACTGCATGCATGGTGCCAACCCCACTGCCCACACGCGTGTCTGAGCCTGTCTTTGAAACACTAAGGAACACCGACCTCATTTCCGTCATATGGCGAGATGATCCACTGTCCGCAAACCATGCCCCACTGTCCTCCAACTCAGTCAATTTGCTGCTACTTGAAAGAGAGGCAACCAGAGAAAATTCATCCTTGAGTTTCTCTGCAAACTCATCTATCTCAGTAGATGCTAAGATTGCCATTTTTGCCTCCTCCTTCTTCTTCTTGTTGGGACACAGGCTGGCATAGTGGTCAGTCTTGTGACATGCAAAGCATTTCACTTTGCCCATGTCTCTGGAACCTTCCGCTCCACTGCCCTTCTTCGCATGAAGAGCCATATTCTTTTCCTCTTCACTCTTTGGCTGGTTAGCCTAAGTGGCATCAAGTCTTAGCTCCTTCTGGGTGAAGTCATCCCATAATCTCTCCCATTCAGGGAGCTTCTCCCGAGCCACCACTCCTCGGACAAACACTTCCCACTACTTGGTGTGTTGAAATAATGTAACTGCGAAGAGCATTCTTATTATTTTGTTATTGGATTAAATCCCCATTGTGGATTAATCATGTCATTATTATTATTTTTATTATTAGGTTAATCCCCATTGAGGATTAATCAAGTCGGTAATTGTAT
>ML839944.1:23903-40782 GCA_009831015.1 Picea engelmannii | reverse complement strand
CAACCAGATCTGAACCTGCAAAAACCAGCAAGGTATCCTTGCTGGAAATGCTACACACAACCAAAAAAGTGAAGAAAAACTTTTGCCTTTTTAGGGCAAAAATTTTTCTTAAGAAAAGTTGATAAATTTTGATATAAATGACCAAATCTTACTAAGTTAAACTAGCTGAAATATATGTGAAAGTGAACAGCAAATAGAAGAAGAGTAAAGGGTGAGAAAACTTGAAGTTTGTATGTGTTTCAAGGGAAAAATCTTCCTTGGTGCATTCCCAATGAAACCCTTGAAGCTAAACCTGCAAAACTTGAAAGGTGATGTGCATACAGGAGATAATATGTTGGATATACTAATAAGATGACATTGCAATCCTATCTAGCAAAACAAGATATATAGATCTACAAGCATGTGCATTGATAAATCTACCCAAGTAACATTTTACCTAAGATCCAATGTGTGCAATCACCAAACAAATTTGAACAACTTTACCTCATGTGTATGGCAATAAAAAGTATGTGCATAACTCTTCCAATAGTCCTCCAAAGCTTCTCTTTATTATTACTCAAGAAAATGGATCTTGGAGAAAACTATATCCAAAACCCTAAGAGATAGAGAATGGAAAATGTGGAAAGAAAGAGAGAGAGAGAGTGAGAAATCAAGTAGCATAACATTAGCTCAAGATATGGTGAGTTGAGAGTGAGGAAAGAGATCTATTTATACTTGGAGAGACAAACCTACCTCTCTTGGATCAATGCCAAGTGTCCACCACCAAGCACAAGATGAGATCCTAAGGCTAGGGCACACCATCTAGGGTTTAGATCATAGATCTAGGGTGTAGATTGGTGTGGGAAATGTTGGGATCACACAGAGGGGTGTGGGAGGTCTATGGGATTCGTGCCACAAGAGAGGAAGAGGCCCCAACCACACAAAAACGAAATTTCTAGAAGAATCTAAGGAAGGGGGTGTAACTCTCTTGGAGGGCGCACCACATGGGGGAAAGACAAAGATAGGAGGTGAATTAATGAGGCAAGGGTGTTGGGATTACACAAAGGTGAGTCGTGAGGGGTAAAGGGAGACAGATCACAAGTGGAAGGGTCCCCCCACACATCAAACCTAAGTCACAACGTTGTTCACCAAGGAAAAACGTCAATCCCCCTAGGGGGCGTAATTTTTGAGTGATGTGAGGGGATAAGGGGTTAGAAATAGGTTAAAATCAAAGGTTGGGTGGGTAGGTTAGGCTTAGGGAGTCTCTCTCTAACCTTTATCCATCATTTAACATCCTTTTAACTCATTATTACAATTTTACAATTTTGCCATGTTTGGACTTTAGCAATTAAAATTGCCGTTTTTCACTGACTGACACTCTAGGTGGACAAACCCATAGCAAAAGTTGTTCGACTGAGCTGAAACTTGGTCCAAGGGTGTAGGAGGTGCTATTCCATTTCTTTTGAGCACAAATACCCCTAACAAAATCCAAGGACCTAGTTTTTACAATTTTTGCTCAAAAAATAATTAATTAATTAAATAATTAAACCTCCAAACTTAGGGAAATTTAATTAAAAATTAATTAATTAAAAAAAACTATACTAGACTCGACGGAATTTTGCGAAACTTTCTAAGATGTCTTGCATGGTCATTTACAATGATTCCCTACAATAGTTACCAAAAGATAAGCCCACTAGAACGACGTTCACCACTTTGGAGGAATTATTGCAAGTGTGAGGGAAAAACTCAAGGGAAATCAATAAGGCTGAAAAGCCCAATTGATAACCTTAGGATAAAAAACCCTCGGTGAAAGGAACTCTCCCAATGAACCGATCCCAAGGTAACTGACCTAGACATGACTCATGCAGACCTATTACATTATTAACCCACGCAGGGGTTTGGAAATTCCAGTTACAAAAAGAAGTGCTGGGATCAAACAATGCCCTGTAGAACCAAAGTCTTCGACAAATTTGCATCTGATGATGCATCTCTTCATGGCACATGGAGTTGACCACCTGTGTTGGAGAGGCGGTCAACAAGGTGTCCTAAGTTGTCTTGCATGTTGAATGTGGCTACTAATTATTGTTGTTTATCATGGGTCACAAATCCTTTTGTTGTGATTGTTAATCCTCATATTGCATGAGAGGTAAATTTATGATTTTCATCACATGACAAGATTTTCATGGGTGACACATATTGAGATGTTGATAGAATTAGGGTGTACATCTTCATTTTTGCTTGGAGGTAGTCCATTTTGGTTGAGCATGTTGATGGTTGTGGATCCTCTTACCCCATCATGGTGTTGCATGGGATGTTACATGTTGATTCAGTGGATTATGCAGTGGATTATCTTGGTGCTTGTTCTCTCTTCATGGTTGCACTTGATTCTCATATGGGTAGTGATGACATGCTCTTTGGTGTTATGATATTGGTGGATGGCTTGTCTATTGATACTCTTCTCTTCTTCTCTTGATGGATCAACTGACTTAATGATGATGATTGCATCTTGCCTCACCTCACATGAGTTATTTTGGCATCGTGGTACTTGTACATTTGTAAGGAGGCCCAATTATTGCATTGATATTGTATGATGAGGTAGGGCTTTTGTGGAGGAGTACCTTAACACTTGAGATGTCTATCATACTCCTATGATGATGTTTTATGAGATAGAAATTTACTTTCATAAAGCGCTCACCTTGCCACATGGACTTCATGTGGTGTTTTGATGGAGCGACCTAGGGTTTTGAGGCTAACTTGGCATGGTTTTGGCACTTGACTATGATCTTTGAGGAGTGCTCTACTTCTCTCATTTGTTGGATTCAGGACACGCTTATACATTGTAGATTTTGAGGAGCTGTTGCCTAGGGCATTGTGACTATGCCTCGGGAATTGTGAAAGTGCCTTGAGAGTTGTGACCACTGACATCTACCTTGGGTGTTGTGAACCATGCATTGGGAGTGCTCCCTTGCTTGCACACATGTGGGGGGATTTCTCATAGATTGAGGCTATTTTATCATTGGATAGAGGTTGTTGCACACATGTGGAGGATATTGGGGTTTGTGTTGACTAAGCCCTTGGTTTATGATGTCTATTCTATGCTAGTCAACCTCCTTTTATGAGATACACTTTACTTACTTTGATTAATGGAGGGGTGTTACACTCTAGAGCCACATGTGCCATTAGAAGGTTTTATTGCACATCTTTTGAGGTTGGTTACACTTTGGAGCTTGAGCTTGGATGACTTGATGCACACTTCTCTTGAGTGTTCCATCTATTGAGACTTCTTTGCACTTCTTTTCATAATGAGAAGGACGTCCACTTGAGGGGATTACTTTGCACACTTTCCATGCTATTTTGTTGAGGGTGCCCACATATGGAGGATATTCACTTGATCTTCTACCATGATTAGTGTTGCTTCTACCTTGGGATGTTGACATATGCTACATGGAGCCTTCATTGCATTTCAAGGGATGATCTAGCCTTGGAGGCCACATGCGTGGCTAGAGTTGGTTATTTGGCACATGTTTCGAGGATCCAGTTACAGATCGGTTTTATTTATTCACATGAGGAGGTTGTTGTGTGCACATGTACATGCTACTTTGTTTGAGGACGTCCCACCATCTTGAGACTTGGTTCACACGTGGGATCCCTCTCTTGAGGGGCACACTCATAGAGTTATCTATTATTTTTTGAGATTGTTACATGGTCAACCCCTCAACTAAAGGATGAGCCTCACTATCTAGCTCTATTCTTGGTGGTGGTTGCTAACTAACTCCATTATTCTATTATTGCTTGACTTGCCTATTGGAGTTAGTTACTTGAGAGCTATATTGTATTGTTTTCCTTGGATATTTTATTGTAACCTATTGGAGGAAATTGTAGATCTCAACAACTTATTGCCACTTTTAGTAAGGAAGTTGACGAGAGGGTTATTTTGTTGTTATTACTTGGAGGACTTATGGATCTAGGAAAACAAATATTTGTTTAATGTAAAAGGAAATGGAGTTGAAACCATATGGGTTTACTCTCTCCATTTGTAGGGTGTGAGTGAAAGAACTCCCAAGCTTTGGAATAAAATTGCTTCTATCTTTGTCTAAGCTTTGTGGTGATAGTGATGTTTCTTTGTTAATGTGAGACAAATTGTTCTTGGTGCTTTATTGGTAGTGTTATCACACAATCTTGCACCCTAGTGCAAAGCCTTCACAAGGTACAAATTGAGTGTAACATTAGAAGTGCTACCACTGTCACCTAGGCAACAACTTCGCTCATTTTAGTGAAGGATGGATCCAACACAATGGAGGTTTCCCTAGTCGCCTCTAGGGTTTGTAAGGAAAAACACAATCAAGTCTAAGGTCTCCTAGGTAGCTACCCAATTAACCACCAACTAAATACATCAAGCGAGTTATGGATTAGGTGGTTACTCAAGTAAATTCTAGATTTTGGTTTTATGTACTTTAAGGCCGATTTAGTGGGTTAATCAAGTTATTATTCGATGCAAAATGATCCCCAAACACTACAAATCTGAAAATTAGGCAAGACTGTTGCAAAACTTGTATAAAAGATAGATAAATTACAGTAGGAAACAAGTTATAACATCAATAAACTTTAGCCACTCAACCAGATTTTAGACAAGTGATTTTTAGGGCTAAAACAAAAAATAAAACTAGGGTTTCAAGTAACTTGTTAATTCTGAAATTTCAAGGGATATAACAGCCCAAAAAGACCAAGACGTCCAACCCTAAAATGGCTGCAATAAAAACCAACTAGGGCAAGGTTCCAATAAAAATGATTTCTAAGTCAAAAATACACATGGAAACCCTAGACATCTAAGGTTTTGATGACTGAAATTGAATGTAAGTAAATTAACCCTGGAATTACTTGAAAATAGTAATAAAATTTGAATTTTAGAATTTATGATTGACTAGATGGGAGAAGACTAGTGCCTACTATTTTTTTTGGGCATATGGGGTCAACTAAGCACTCCCTTGAGAGGATGTAAGTAGATCTAGGGTGATATCTAGAGTTGTACACTACAAACCCTAGAAGATCCATGTAGTGCCTTATAATCTTCAAGATAGTTCAAGGGAAGATACTCCACTAGTAATCTTCCAAGAGTTTTGAAGAAGGGACTTGTTCAAGAAAAATATGAAGAGAGCGCATCACCACCACGAGAGAAGTACAACTACACTTGTAATCATTCACAAACAAAATCCAACTAGATTAAGTGAGACCACTTACTTAAGAAATTGTTTCATTCATAAAACCCTAGCCAAGAGCATCCATGAAATTGTAAAAGCATTCATTAGACATTATCCTCAAGAAGTTGCTCTAGTTATCCATCCATAACAAATATAGAAGAGAAGAAGTAGACAATTAATTGTTCTCCACAAGTTCTAGCAATGATTTACAAATGAGAAGTGCTTCTCTATTTATATTAGAGATCTAACACCCTTCTCATTAAAATAACAATATTTTCCTAGCATGTAACACCCTGTTTCCCCCAATTTGTAATTAATCATAAAATAGGAATTACCATGCTAAGTCATGAGGACAATGTAAATGTATTATTGACGAGTTGCCAAATAACTGACTGTGGGGGTGAATCCTTAAAAGTACTGGCCATGATATCACTAGAGGAAGAGTGTGAAAACTATACAAGAGGGTTCATATATCAAATAACCCCAAATCTCCCTTGATAAGGATGACAAACCTCTTTCGAATCCCAAGGAAAGAAAATCAGTTAATGAAGAAAGGACCGGTGGTTGAACAATCAACCACCCTCATGAATGGAAACATGGGCTGTCAGCCTGAAGTACCGCAGTGACCTGCAGACCTGAGCTTCCTTCTGACAGAAGGAACATGATAGGTCGGCAAAAACCTTCTAGTGTAAGGGGGATACACAAGGGAGAAGAGACACAGGACGGAAGAGCGTAAGCTCGTAAGGGAGATGCTCCAGCGGAATCACGAACGAAAGGCTGCGAGCTTGATGTGGAAGAGCATCTGAGAAACCTTGCTGAGGCCATAACCGAAAGAGAAAGCTTTGAGTTGCAGAGAACAGGACCCGAGCAGAAGCTGGGACAGAGACATAACTCCTGAGAACTGTGAGAACTCCCTGGTGATATCATGGCTTGGCATGGGGTTGGCCAGAGTGCTAAGAATGAATGCCTCTGAGCCTAAGGTCGGGTGGAAGGACGAACACCCACAGTCAGTTGGTTGGCGACAACCTGTAATAGATAAGCGATTTCCTACCTTGTGTAATTTAGCCGTAACTGTGTATGAATTGGTTATACTATGTATGTTTCAAGAATTGTGCATATTTCTTAATGGATATACTGTATCCCCCTTATTTCTGCTCGATTGTATAACTAGGCCAGTAAGAAATTATATGGTTAGGAGATGATTTTACACTCGTAAATGCTTGTGTCCTGTGGAGGCATAAGCTAGAGTCACGAACTGTGTGTTCGTCGACCCCGGACACAGTGTCATGTACGCGTGCCAACCCTCCTAATTGTTTAGAGTCCCTTGGAGGACGAAGTTTGTTAAGCTCAGGAGAGGTAGTGCAGATCGGCACAGGCTCTCTGCGAGGCAAACCGAACCCAGAACTCCCTAAGTCCTAGACAAGCTCAGGAAGGATCGCACCGTTGTGTGCAAGAACCCTGCATGGAGTGCAGAGGTCGAGAAACCCTTTGGAGGTTTCAGAGCGTATGAAAGCTCAGGAGTGATAGAGATCGTGATTAAAATTAGATCTGAACCGTTGGTTCAGTTCGGGGAAGTAGAGGTGAGGATTTCCCCAAAGTCTTGAAAGGCGAATCACCGATTGCAGGGGAAAATCTGGACCGTTGGAGCCTACGTCTAGACAGCTGGAGAAGAGTGCGCAGGAGAATAGATCTGAACCATTAGATCGAGCGCAGGGGACCGATAGCCGTCGGATCCAGAAAAGGCACACGAGGTTTAACCTGGTGCATGCAGGGGAGAGAGGACTCTTCAAAGTCCTGAAAGCATCGGGATCATCCATCCCAAAGGACGCGTGTCAAAGATCCACATCCATCGGGGATTTGGCACTAGGGAAACGAGAGTGAAGACTCTCCCAAATTCCCGAAAAGGAGAAAGCCAGGATTTGATCTCGACCATTGATCATCCCGAAAAGATCACAACTGTTGATCGTGGCTAAAGGTCGCAGCCCTCCATCGGAGGGACACGTGGCTGTCGGTCGACGTTTCGGCACCGGGAAATCACAGGAGAAGGCTTCCCTAGACTCTTGATGGGGAATTGTCGATAACAAATCGCGACCGTCGGGTCATAACAGATCTGGACCATCCATTTGTAGAGGACACGTGGTGAGAGTTAGGAATTTCGCTGACTCGCCGCTAAAAGAAGTCAACGAGAGGAGTTCTTAGAACTCGCGAGTCACGAAATCATGACTTAATCCTAGTCGTTGGTTTAAGAGAGATCACAGCCGTTAGATCACGGGGCTTGTGGGTCGTCGATCTAACCCGGATCTGGACCGTCCATTGGAGGAGACGCGTGGTGAACGGTCAGAGTTCGGGGAAAGCTGTGAAATCTCGTGGGCCATTGGATCTCGTAGAACAACGAAGGGATTAAGACTGAGTGTCTTTCAACACCCTTAAGCTCAAGAGGGATAGTGACCGTCAGATCCAGATCAACGAGGGTCGTTGATCTCATACACGAATTCCCATATCGGAATTCGGGGATTGGAGTGACAAGAGATTTGGAGTCGCTGCATCGTGAACTCCCGGTTCACGAAATTCCGAAAAGATCTGGACCGTTGGATCCAAATCATCGAGGATCGTTGGATCTCGTACAAGAACTCGCGTATCGAAGTTCGGGGAATGGAGTGACCAGTGGTTTGGGTCGCTGCATTTCGAACTCTCGGTTACCGAAATCCCGATACGGCCAGGACCGTCGGATCAGGGGGGAGATTCGCAGCCGTCGATCTCATCGAAGGTAAGATTTCGGAATTTAGGGTTTGAAGAGTCGAAAGACTTGACTCTCTTGCATCCCTAAGTCGCGAAATGCGAAAGGCACCTCTTGGCTTGGCCTGTGGTCATAACCAATGATCACATGGAGGTGGGTAAGGGAAGAGCTAGCCTGCGCTAGGCCCCCGTAGGAATTCGGGGATTCTATCCCTTGAGGAAGAGCGAAAATTTTATTTTTGCCGTAATGGGTATGTGACATAGCATAGGCCCTAAGAATTTAAAAATCACTTTATCTCTTTACAAGCCCTACAGACAAGGTCACAGATAAGGTCACAATACATAAAATATCCATGATACAAGAGTGGATAGGTCAAAAGACCCCCAATGATGCTCCCAAGATGAAAGTGCTCAAATGCGAAAACATCCTCCTCAAATGCATGCTCAAAGTCACACATGTGGCACGTGTGGTCTCCCAAGAGTGGACGACTCACTCAAATGATGCGAAAAGTCATTTGTAGGGGCTCCAAAGTGAAACGCTCCCTCTAAAGGGTGCAACGTTGTCTCTACAAGGTGTGACATCTTCAAAGGAGCCCAACAACCTCCATAATATGTGGAACGACCCCCATCGAGTGTGCAAGGGGCCTCCTCAATGTCCTCCAAAGGACCAATGCTCAATCCAAGTCATATCCATACAAAGTACATTGTCCAATGAGGGGCTCAAGTGACCCAATGTATCCATCAATCCGAAGGCATGTACACAAGTCCAATACAACATAAGAAGTGACTCATGTCAAATGTAAATGCCATTAGGTATAGATCACATTAAGCATTGTCCTCAAACTTCACAATAACTCATAGAATTCATACAATTTGCCAAGTTTAGGTATGGAATGGTTATTATTAGCCTTTATTACATGGTACCTAAGAAGAGAAGAATTTCCCATGAAACCCATCAAGGAGCATGGGTAATGATAGATGGTATGGTTTGGGATTTAACTTCATGAGTGGTATTGCATAGTCATGTGAGGTTATGTAAGATATTCATTCTCATGAGAGCTTTTGTAATGAGTTTCCCTTTCCTTGGCATTGTGTCTATCCAAACCCCTTTTTGCCTTTTTCTTTATTCATTTGACCTTTTCTGGCTTTTGACTTTTGTTTTACTTTATTTAGTCCTTGTTAGATATGCATTCATTTCATAGGATTTGGGGTGATGGTCTCATAGTAAGGGGGCATTGCTCATGCTTTATTTCTTTTGGTTCTTTGCCATTTCTTTTCTTTTCATTTTGCTTTGCAATTTGATTTTTGCATCTTGCTCTTTTCTTTCTTTTATATCTAGCTACATCAACCTCGAGCATTTAAGCTCCTTCTTCTCATGGGATTATGAAGCACAAACCTATATATGCGACATATGACAACCAACCCAAAAGGACAACGAAAACATGGAAGGATGGAAAATGTCAAGTGTGGATTAGGATATGGACATGTTACCCCCTTCAAAGCCCCCAATAGTACAACTCTACCTAAGAGTGACAACACTTATCTAGTGGATGATGATGACTACCGAGGTGAAACAAGGAAAAAGGCACAAATTTAGAGTATCATGATCCATTATCTGACTCAATCGATGATCATTACTTTCATGACAAGTACATAAGGCATTAACACTTAATATGAAGCATTGGAACAAGTTATCTCATGTATGTCAAGCACTGTAGTCATTAAATGAGGGTGAGCTAAGAAAATGTGGGAAGCATCATTGGTCAACTGCCTGTAGAGAACCAAGGATCTTGTCTATGGAACTATTGTCTGTGATATGGATCATAGGTGAAAAAAATCTCCTCTAGTTACCCCTAGATGTGAAGGGGTAACATCTAGCCCCAACATGGGGACATGTGCTCACGATAGAGCGCATGAGAACCTCAACAATCTCTGGAACTCCAAGACTTGCACTCTACATCAATCTGAAAAATCCTGCTACATCTCACCATAAAACCATTAGCAACAAAAGGGTAGGCCGATACAATCCCCCTGGTATATGTAACATATAAATGAAACGCGACAAATTTTTTATTTCATTACACATATACATTTTTTTTTAGACAAGACTATATCAACATGCAACTAACTATACATGCATAAAGTCAAGCGATAACTGAAAACAAGCAAGTAAGGAAGCACAATCAAGATGCATAAAGGAAACACACAACATGACCTACAACTATCCTACCTAATGCTATAATTAACAAATCAAGTGCCGGTTGCAAAGTAAAGCTTGAGTGGTTCATCCCAATGATGACTATGGAGACTTGAAAAAAAGACCCATTCCCTATTTGGTTTATGTTGGACAAAGAAGCCGATCATGAGATCCACTCTGCCAACATATTAAATGGATAGTATCAAGTTAAAATTACATCTTAAAGCTAACTAAACACAATTGATGAAGATCATGAGATCCATATTTGGTTTATGTTGGACAAGGAAGCCGATCATGAGATCCACTCTACCAACATATTAAATGGATATGATCAAGTTAAAATTACATCTAAAAGCTAACTAAACACAACTTTCCAGAGTGAGTGTGAAACCTCTGCTTAACATTTGATGTTGTTCATTTTGACAAACATTCCAACAATGTTTTCATTTGTAGTCTTTAACATTTTCAAGGATAAGATTTGAAAGATGATTGAAGTATTCTTGAACAATTGAATAACGTATAGCAATATAACATTGACTTGTCATCTTAGTGATATCAAGGAAATTTTTATAAAGAATTGATTGAGCCTTGACTCTAAGAAGTGTTAATTACTCATACCACTTCGAAACTTACTTGGGTGCATTGTCGCAAAGGAACCACTACTTGCTAGTCCAACCGAGTTTGCCTTAATTTTTGGAAATCTATAACTTGAATCAGAAGGTAACTCATCCGATTCTTTTGAATATTTGTATATCACTATCTTTGTAAATGGATACACAATGCTATCAAACTCTTTAGAAGCTTAAGTGAAGAAATGCACATGATGGTTATGGATGAAAGATCCACAAATGGACTTTAGTGAGGACTCCACTTCCTATATAGTAGATACTAATTGTAATCTACTTAATGCCATCACTTGGTGTAGTTGTTAAGATTTTGCCTCTATTTAACTTTGATACCAATCTCATTTTAAAAAAACTATGTTTTCGATAAAATTTCATAGTATACTGATAAAAGCACAATCGTAAGTAGTACAATCATGCTACATGTTGTCCACTACATTCCATTTCATGAGAGTAAGTAAATCAGTGACAATATTTATAATCTGTTCTTCTCAAGAAAAGATAAATGCTTCATTGCATAGATAATGTTGAAGCAAAGCTGCACCGAAGTGCCACCCTTGATGCCCTTGCTCTCGAAGTGCGCTTTGGGCAAGAGCACCTCCAAAGTGCGTTTTGGAGTGCACTTTTAGATCAAACCCACATAGGAGTGTTTTCCTAGAGCATGTTTTGGGGCTAAAAATGGCACTCCTTGCTTTTGTGGCAAGCGCTCCCAAAGTGTGCTTCAAAAACACTCCATAGGCGAACTTGAAGCACTCCTTAGGCAAATCGGGAGTGCTCCTACTAGTAAAAAAAATGCTCCCTAAGTGCTCCTGTGCCTAGCGAAACGCTACTTAAGATTCCCACAATTTGTTTTTTGTTTTTTTGGCATGTGGGGCCCAAGGGAAGGCCCCGATAGGCCCACGATTTGTGGTTAGGTTTTATGGATGGGTATAACCCCTATTTCACTCTATTTTCTCTCATTCTGTCACTCATTTCACTCATCTATGCTTAGGGTTTTGAGTGGGCTTCTTGTTAGTTGTTGAGGAGTAGATTTGTGAGAGTTTGGAAGGGAGATTGAATGATGTCATAGTTATATAATTACCTGTTGGAGAGATGAAGTGGTAACATTATTTACATTAGTCTAGTGTTATAAAATGCCCAAATCTAAGTCTTACCCTGTAGCTTGGAGGTTGATTATACGACAATTCCTCTTGACAAGATCATACATAAGACTATTTGTATACTAGTACATGCCTACTAATAGTCTAAAGCAATAATAGTTACCATTGCAAAATTTGCAAAACTCTGTTGGACCTTCAAAATAGAGTAACTTCATAAACAAATTTCTTAGTTACTTTTAAACATATTTCTTAATCGCATGAGATGGTTTTGGTATATTATCTAGTAATTACATAAAATCCATCCCAATAGCACTACCCTCATCCTTCAATCTCTTCAATGCCAATACCATTGCCTCAAAAGAATCATCCACTTAGTCCAATTTAGCAGTAGTTCTCATCAAGCATACATTACCTTCCTCAACCACGACGTCTTTCTTACCCAACCTCAAACTTGTGTTGTTCTTTGGTAAAATCTCCCACATCAAAAACTAACTTGACCTTGTTATGGAGTAAATCCATGACATACACATACAATTCATGAAGATCTTTGCCTAGGGCTGCCAAGATTTCCTTCATCTCATAACACATTTCCTTGGCAACAATAAATATATTGTTCCTAGTCCTAAACTAACCAACTTCTTACTACTCTTCTATTGATTTAGCCAAGGCTCAACCAACTAATTTTCTGTAGATTTCTTTTCTCCTTGGCCTAATTGACGGTCTAAGTCGTCCTCACCAATAATATCACCTTTTTGGACACAATTATCAAAGTCATCATTTTAGCAACTATATAGTAGTGCTTCAAATTTCTTCAAATCCCCAAGTTTGTGAACTTGGGGTTTGAATGTAGTTCCTTCACCTTACTTAGTTTGGCCTAACTTTATAACCTCATTAATCTATAGATGCATTCTATTTTATTTTCCAAGGGAAACCTCATGGGGAAACCCAAGGGATGCTTCCCCACATTCGTGGGCGACATCCCTAGTAAACCTATTGACATAGACTAGCGTTCCTAACCCAAGGGGGTATGGATTGGGCACCTATTGGCACAAATCTAGCCAAATACCCAACAACATTAGTGACAATCGATTAACCTAACCCTTTGGGCTCTATAGATGCATTTATATCCACTGATGTAGGATAATTATTAGATTTGATCTACAACAATGTAATAATAACCACTTCAAAAGACATATACAATTGCCACTACAAATAATAACTGAGATTATAATAGCTAAATGAGTTGGTATCTTCCATGGACCATGTAAGCATTGGAAAATAACAATTCTAGAAACAATTTAGACTCCATATTCAATGGCCTTACTCCAAGTCTCCAACCATAATCCATAATTCCTATTCAAGAGATTGATAAACTCGTTCAATAGAAGCAATACCAAGAAAATCTTAAAACATAAGAAACAACGTCACATTCATACATGGTATCTTAGAGCTGCACCTCTGTATCTCATTGTATTTTCTCAATTGTTCACAATACAATATTTAGGTATTCCGTAACATCAATTAACCCTAAATCTGCTAACCAAGATTAGATTATAACCCTAATCCCTTAACTGGGATTAGATAAGATTGGGTATAAAACCATGTGCTTAAACCAACCAAAAACCCATAAATACATCAATAACGACCTTAACAAAATACAGGGCCAATTTTTTTTCTCCAGGGTTGTGATGTACAGTCTATACTTGCAAAGAATATGACAGGCCAACAATAACCTCATTAATTTATAGATGCATTTAATTTTATTTTTCCAAGGAAAACCTTGCGGGGAAACCCAATGGATGCTTCCCCACATTTGTGGATGGAATCCTTGGTAAATCTGTTGGCATAGACTACTGTGCTTAACCTAGGGAGATTTGAATTGGGCACATGTTGGCACAGAACTAGCCAAATTAACAACATTGGCAACAACAGGTTAACCTAACCCCTTGGTTTCTATAGATGCATTTTATATCCACTGATGCTGGATAATTATTGGACTTTTGGACAACAATGTAATAATAACCACTTCAAAAGATATACACAATTGCCACTAAAAATAATAATTGAGATAATAATAGCTAAATAAGACAATATCCTCCATGGATCATGGAAGCATCAGATAAATAGCAAATCTAGAAACAAGATACACCATGTTCAGTTGTCTTTTTCCCCCAACTAGAATCCATAATTCCTATGAGGTACCACTTTAGCAATTTTTAATTGACCTCCTGTAGCTCCACCATTAGCATAAAAATCGAGGTTCAACTAATATATCAAGCCTTTTTATGTAAGTGATGTAAAACTAAAAGGGAAAATATACACATTGAATATGGAACATATCAGTTGCTCTCTTCATAACAAAAATGAGATAGATAATAAAGATTTTATTTTATTTCAGCAGAAAAATACAAGACAAATGTAAACTTCTTACAGCCCTGTCATACACGACATGGATCCGTACTCCTGTAGCTTGTACGGACTGATACGGACCGGGTCTCTCCTTTTCTACCCGATATGGCCCTAGCTCGGCTATTCTTTACTGTCTTGGGTTATCAATAGATGACCACGACCCTACTCGGCCTGTATATCTGTGCTTTTGTTTGGTTGGGCAGCCACTAGACTCTCTCATACTAGGTGCGGGTTATCCAGGGCTGCAGTAGCTTGTCTTGCTCTCTGTCTTGTGTATGCCCGTGCCTCCTTTTCATTCTCAACCTGTCTAAGACTCTAGGCAACTTACCTTTTTACCTTTGCTTAGGGTTTATGTGGGCCCTCTATTTGTAGGAGATCCCAGCCATTAGATATTTTACTAAATCAATGTCTGGGACTTAATCTCTTATTGGGACAACTTAGAATTTCACTTTTTCCTGTGTAGGTAAAACTATTCCTCACTATTTTCTTAACACTCCCTCTTAGTGAGGAATGGGTTTTCTACAACACCCAATTTTTCTCGAAAATATTCAAACTTTCCCTTTATTAGTCCTTTGGTCAGAATGTTAGCAACTTGTTCATTAGTGGGGACATATTGAAGTTTTACTACTTTTTGTACTCTGTCCTTGATGAAATGGTATCTAATTTCAATGTGCTTGGACCTATCATGGAAGACTGGATTTTCATATAACTTGATACAACTTTGATTATCACAGTATATTGTGTTCGGATCCAAGTTTGTGTCAAAGAGATCCACAAGAATCTTTTGAAGCCAAATGGCTTCACAACTTGCTTGACTGGCTGCCATGTACTCGACTTCTGCTGAACTGAGTGCAACTGTTTTTTGTTTTCTGCTGTACCATGATATCATGCCAAATCCTAAGCTGAAGCAACAACTAGAGGTATTCTTCCTGTCAGCTGTACTTCCAGCCCAATCAGAATTAGAATAACCCACTAGATTGATTTGGTCTCCCTGTAAGTACTGAAGTCCAAATTCTATTGTACCTTTCAAATACCTCAATATGTGTCTTGCTGCAACCCAATGCGTTTTTCTGGGGTCCACCATATGTTGACTAAGAGTGTTGACAGCAAAACATATATCAAGCCTAATATTAGTCAAATACATGAAGCATCCAATTAATTGTTTGTAGATGGCAGGATTCACCTTTTCTGACTCGGATGAATTTAATTTCTTGAGATTAGTAATCATGGGAGTGGTCATGGGTTTACGGTTCTCCATCCCAAATCTTTTGAGAATCTCAATTGCATACTTTCCTTGACCCAGGAAAGTCTCACCCTCTTGCTGCCAGATTTCAAGCCCAAGAAAGTAGTGCATTAGGCTTAGATCCTTCATCTCAAACTCCTTAGCCAGATCTTGTTTGTAGGCTGCTATTAGAGTTTCTGCTCCTGTTAGAAAGAGATCGTCCACATAGAGTACAAGAATGAGGATGTCCCCTCCTTTTATAAGAAGGTATAGGTTTGGGTCGACATCAATCTTGATAAATCCAATGCTTTGTAAATAGCTGTTGATTCTGGAGTACCAAGCTTTGGGTGCTTGTTTGAGGCCATACAAGGCCTTCTTTAGACAACAAACATGACTCGCTCTATCGTGAACTTCAAATCCCCTTGGTTGTTCCAAATAGACCTCCTCTTCAATGTTCCCATTGAGAAATGCAGTTTTAACGTCCATTTGATGTATTCTCCACCTCATCTGGGTGGCAATAGAGATAACTGTACGAATGGAGGTGTGTCGAGCTACTGGGGCGAAAGTCTCTTCATAATCCACTCCTTCCTTATGAGAGAAGCCCCAAGCAATAAATCTGGCCTTGTGTTTGTCAATGCTTCCATCCGCTACATGTTTTATTTTGTATATCCACTTGGAGCTGACTACCGATTTGTTCAGTGGTATGGGTACAATTTCCCACACATTATTCTTTATTATGGAGGTATATTCCTCCATCATGGAATCCCTCCAGGACTCTCATTCAATAGCTTCTTCAAAGCAGGTTGGTTCTGATTCGATCATACTACTCATGAGGGCAACATATCCTGAATACCTCTGAGGAGGTACACTTGTTTTGACTGAGGTCTTTGGCGACTCTATTTGTTTGTTTTTTTCCTTCAGCAGTTGCTCGACCCATTTTGGTTTCCTTTTCCTGGAGATGGTTGGTTGTTCTTTCTCTTGTTGTTCCATTGTGGGAAGATCTGCCCCTTTTGATGAGAGCTTCTCCTCTTGACTGGGGACTTCAGTTTCCGAAATGTCCTTGTCTTGACATGAATTTTGGAGGGCTCTTTCTTCTTCAAACTTTACATCTCTGCGTAAGACAGTTTTCCTGGTGGAGGGAATGTATATTTTGTAGGCTTTGGAGGTCTTACTATATCCAACCAAAATCCCCTTCTTGGCTATAGGATTCAACTTAGTCCTTTTCTCAGCAGGAATATGGCAGTAGGCAACACAACCAAAGATGTAGAGCATAGTTTTAAAAACTGGTCTAACCGGAACCGGAACCGGCCGGTTTGACCGGTTTGATGGTCGACCGGTTCGAACCGGTCAATAAACCGAACCGGTCGACCGGTTTATGACCAAACCGGCCGGTTTGGTCCCAGAAACCTAAAACC
>ML839944.1:0-16740 GCA_009831015.1 Picea engelmannii | reverse complement strand
CATTCCCTCTTGGAATTGTCACCCGAACTATGTTAAATAGAAGGTGACCCCTCTCCATTTAGCTAGTTGGAGTTTGGGCGACCTTGTTGTATACTGTTGTAATATCTTTTTGGCATTGGAATAAAAGAGACTTTGGAGGTCAATCTATTGTTGTATGGTGCTCATGTGTGGATGGATGTTGGATACATATTGAGGTGATGTTGCTTTGATTTCTTGCATTTATTTATTGTGTAATTTGGCTAATCGTAAGGGTATTGTTATCTACTTAGAGTGGATTCTTTAGCTTGTTTGTTGTTTAATCCATTTGTTTACTTATATTTGAAGCTTGTATTGCATATATTGTTTTTGTTTAAACTAATGTGCAAATGAGGTTTCTTGTGTAGGAGACACCAAGTTTACAGGTATTTGCAAGTGTTCTTTGTAGCATGCAGGATCCAGTCCTTGGAGAAGCAAGAGAGCTAGCTTGCATCTAGTGTTTGTCCAAGAGTTCGAAAGAAGACGTCCTTCCTCTTCCTCACACCAAAGGGACCCAATAGCCCAAAGAGTTCCACGCTCAAGCGAAGGCTCCAAAATCAGAAAATTCCTTCTTCCTCCCTCTTTACTTTCTTGCATGTTAACTAGATTTGATTTTAAAGATTAATTTGAGCATCTAGTATTGCATGCATAAAGTCTTAGATCTAGTTTCAATTCTTTCTCATTCAAAAGAGTAGATCTAAGCTAGTTTTGTTGCAATTTTCTATAAATTTTTATCTAAATCTTAAGGTAGAAAGTTGCTTTAGTTTGCATTATAGATCGAGCTAATTAGGAGTTTTATGCGTTGCTGTTTCGGGACACCAAACAAAAAACACCTAAAAGAGCTTAGTTTAGGATCATTTAAAGCTTCTAAAAAGTTGTGCTTTTGCATAAGAAAGAATCAGAAATTTTTGGTCAAGTTTTTTCCAATTTTATTTTAGTTTCTTAAAGTGTTTTTCATCATTTTCTAATCATATTCTTTGCTGGTTTTTAGCAGGTCCATCACAAAGCAAGGGGAAACTCTAGCGAAATTGAAGCTAAAGTGAAGAAAATACAACCCAAGTTGGAACCCTTGAAGACCGGGACCTTCAGAGAGCCTATTGTAATAGTTTATTTTAGATTGATCCATTCTAAGGGTCCAAAAGTTCAAAAAAGAGAAAAGGGAGAACTCAGTTCTCGGTTGTAATAGGTCTAATAAAAGCGGACCCTTGGAGCCCAGTTAGGGGGATTGGTGTGTTCTATGCTTGTCTTTTCTTTATTTCCTTGCAAGTCTCATTATATGATCTCACAAACACACATAAGCATAAGGAAATCAATCATACACAGCACTCAAATTTTCATGCACTTAAGCTTAAAAGTAATTTCAATCTTTATGCATGATTAGCTTGGATTTAATTTTTTGCTCTCAACAATAAATCTTGCAAAGCTTAATTTTCAGTTTCAAGTTTTCAAAGTTTATTTCTTTTTCAAAGTTTAAAATAAACCTTCCCCGCAATTACCGGTGTATGCTATGAACCCTTGCAAGCTTAGCTCGATCCTGGGATTCATCAGAACCGGAGTTGTTTGTGCGGAGTAGTTTAATTAGAGAAATCTCAATAGTTGCTACCTTAATGCACGGGAAAACGCCTAAGGGGAGTGTGTGAAGTCAGACGAGAACTTTGAGATCTAGGTTCTCCCCGTGTAGGACATCTGGCACCCTTAGTGAACTCACTGGTGAGGCCCTGGGGCATCGGTAGATTCTCCGCAAGTTTTCAAACAAAGAGGTAGCCTCTAAAGAGGCCACACATCTCTCATTAATCTACATTCAATTTACATTTATAAAACACGCGATCAACAACTGCCCACGACACTTTTAAGGCACTGGTTCTATGGATTTATATTGATGTATATGAACAATCTATTTCATTCATGTGTGATTGTCTAACGAATTTATCAATCTTGCAGAACTTGTATCCTACTTGACTTATGCATGCATCTTTATGGACAAATGCTTTAAACAAGTATCTCATCTGATGAATGATAAATGTTGAATGCGTATGTTTATTTAGAATAAACTCCTAGAAATAGTTCTTTTGATTAAAATAGTTTAAAGAGCCTTAGTATTTTTGTTAGGGACTACCCCCCTTGGCTTCGCTAGGAGTTGGCCTAGACGGAGGAGTTGAGGATCAAGTGACAGCGCCTTGACTCGAGACTTCCCCCAAGGACACACTAGGTGGATTGAAGATTTCTTCCACAATAGCCCAAGTGTGTATAAGGCGGCAACAATATCCACGGATGTTGATGGACTTGAGGTATACACCTTTTATTTTGCTTGGAGATGAAGCATGTTGTTGAGCTCAACATGGTCTTGCATGGGATGTTACACATTGGTTCAATGGCTTATGTGGTGGATTGTCTTGGTACCTGATTCTCTATTCGCAGTTGCGCTTGATGCTTAAATGGATGGATAGCAGTGACATGCTCTTTGTTGTGATATTTGTGGATGGCACATCTATTTGTACTCTTCTATTTGTATTCTAGATGGATCAGCGTATTTGATGATAATAATTGCACATTTGCACGGAGGTCTAGTCATTGATATGATATGATGAGATATGACTCTTGTGAAGGAGAACCTTAACACTTGAGATCTCTTACATGCTCCTATGAAGATGTTTAATGAGAGAGACAAATACTTTCGTATAGTGCTCACCTTGCCACGTGGATTTCATACGTGCTACTTGATTTTTGAAGCACCCTGGGGTTTTGGGGTTGATTTGACATTGGGGAGTGCACTTGATCATGAGGAGCACTCCCCTTCCCTCATTGATGACTTCATATCACATACATTGAGGATTTTGAGGCATTGTTTCCCTTGGGAGTTGAGACCCCTACACTAGGAGGTGTGACAACAATGCCTAGGGCATTGTGACCTTTGCCTTGGGCATTGTAACATTGCCCAAGCCATTGTGTCCATGCCTTGGGCGTTGTCATAGGTGCCTTAGGCATCATGTGAGGTTACTACCTTGGGGTCTTATTGCATCTACACATGCCATTAGTGAAGTTTATTATGTAGAAATTTAATGACAAAATTAGCTTATAAAAATTATGTCATACACTTAGCAACCTAGAGATAACTGTCTTAAATGAACTCTGAAATGTATTAACCCACATTCAGAAAATACCATAAGCAGAAATAAACATTGCTAAGCACTTTTGCAGCAGAAAAATAACAATGAACCGCAGTCACACATCCATGTAAAACACAGAAATTTAGGCAACCAGCCGGGGAAAAACCCTAATGTTGGGAAACCCAAAGAGAGAGAGATTATATTAGCTTCAGGAAAGTACATATCAGCAGCAATATTACATTTAGCAGCCAAGAGAATCACTTACAAACACAATCTGTCCCACAACTTGTTGCCTAGAAAATCAGGCCACATTTTGTACAGATGTATGGCCTTGCTGAAATCAGCACCTCAAAAATCGTGCCCTCAACAGGATGTACTACACAAACCGTGCCCTCACTTGCTTTGATTTTCATGCTCAATTTGTTGTTGTACGGCCTGTACGGATCCATACATTACGACCTATCCTCAACAATAAAAAACAGAGGTTCCTCCTTGGGAAATGTGCCCAATCTCCCTTGGAAACCGTGCCAAAAATTTGTTGCCCACTTTCCTCTTCAAGCTCTCTCTCAATCTCTCTCAATCTTCTTCACTTGTCTTGCACACTACCTTAGGCATTCTCTTATAATCTGAAAGTGACCTTTCACCTTCCAAGTGTCTTTTCACCTTCCCCATCCCTAAATCCAATGGCCAAGATCTAATCTTTCCTTTACATGATCAAGGGATGTGATTCATTCCTTCCAAAATAAATCACTTAAAATATTAAAGTACAAATTCACTTTATAACATAAGTACACTTTAGGAAATAAAGTCACTTTAATATTAGAAGGTACACTTAATAAAAAGTCACTTTAATAAAAGAACCACTTTATTACAACTTTATAAAAACCCATTACAAAGTCAAGTGCCTAGTAGTGCAAATATAAGGTCACTTCTGCATACAATACAAAACATGTGGAGTACCTCTGGAGCTATAAAAGCTAACACTCCCTCTTAGCAAAGGATGTACTCATTGCCATCACCATCATCCAATCCCATCACACTGTTCGCAGTAGGAGCTCCCTCAGAACCTGGAGCCGACCCCAACACCTGCACAGAACTCAAACCAGAAGACATCCTCCTGACAACTACTCTGAACCCTGAGCTCCTAGGAGAATCCACTCCACCCTGAGCTTATGTTCAATCACACCAGCTAAGCCTCTTGTTGGTGCTCAGAAGAGACTCCCTCTCTTCCCTCGAAATGCAACCCTAAATCCTTGGGCCCACCGCAGTTTACGGAGCCTCCTGCTCCTCATCTAACTCTGAATAATAACCTGTAGGTTCTCCTCGTAACTTGTACAACCTATCCATCCGATCACCAATCAGTTGTGGTTCAACCGGATCCACTTCCTCCCTGTAGATAAATACATTTCCCCTCTTGAACAATGTACAATATCCAGCATCTTCCAAGGATGAGATTGAGAGCAAGTTAACCCTCAACCCCGGAACAAACAGAAGTCCATCAACCTCCAGGAGTCTTCAATACTCGAGTCGGAATCTAACCCTTCAAACTCCACGTACAGCTCGTGCCATACCTCCTTCACTCACCACCATTCGGTTAGGACCTGTCTCTATGATAATAAGGAATACACGCCATATTCCTGTCATGTGACAAGAGGCTCCACTATCAACAATCCACCTACTATCACCCACAAATCCAACACTACCGACACTGGATACTTGAGTGACCAAAGAAAAGTCCATATCAAACTTGGATGAAAAGTCCTCCATAGTTGTTGTAGCAGCTGTATCGGGCCCCTCCTGTTCCTTCCTCTTCTTCTTCTTCTCAGGACACTGAGAAGCAAGCTGCCCCAACTGGTTACAACAATAACATCTGACTTTACTCAAGTCCCTCCAAAAATTTCCTTTCTTCTTCCCCTTGCCCTTTGCAGCAAGAGCAACATTCTCTTCATCAGCTCCATCTCCCTTCTGTCCACTGCTTTGAGATCCTTCCCGGATCTCCTCCTGAGTGAAATCGTCCCACAGTCTGCTCCAATCTGGAAGATGCTCACGACCCACCACACACTTCACGAAGACTTCCCATTCCTTGGTGAAGCCTTTCAAGGCTATCCTCACCAACTCTGAATCCGAAATGACCTCCCCAACTGCAGCCAATTCATCTTTCACTTGAGCTACCTGGGTAAGACAAGAAGCCACACTCTCACCCTTACCCATCTTAGTATCATGCAGTTTATCCTTCAAGGCCATCTTCTGATTTTCATTCTTCACCTCCTACAAGTTTTCCAATGCATCCCACATCTCTTTGGTTGTCTTCTTCTCAACCAAGTGTGGGATAAGGTGGTACTTCACCCCATCCAAAATAAGCCTCTGAGCTTTGGCCTCCTTTACCTCATGTAAATCCAAAGCTATAGGGTCTACTGAGGGAACAACAACTATGGTGCTAACAAAGCTCCAAATTTTATTCTCTCTGAGAATAGCTGACATCCTGACTTTCCATTGAAAATAGTTGGAAATCCCATCCAACCGGTCCTCATACTTGATGCAAACAGCCATCTCCCTGTCAATTGTTCAAAGAAAACAACCAACAGATTTCCCCCTTCAAATCTTGCCCAAAAATAACACTGCTCACTATAACTCAGAGCCCAAGCTCTGATACCATGTAGAAATTTAATGACAATCAGCTTATAACAATTATGCCATACACTTAGCAACCTAGAGATAATTGTCCTAAATGAACTCTAAAATGTATTAACCCACCTTCAAAAAATACCATAAGCAAAAATACACATCGCTAAGCACTTTTGCAGCAGAAAAATAACAATGAACAACAGTCACACATACATGTAAAACTCAAAAATTTAGGCAACCAGCCAGGGTAAAACCCCAATGTGGGGAAACCCAAAGAGAGAGAGAGAGAGATTATATTAGCTTCAAGAAAGTACATATCAACAGCAATATTACATTTAGCAGCCAAGAGAATCACTTACAAAAACAATCTGTCCCACAACTTGTTGCCTAGAAAATCGTGCCACAGTCCGTACAGTTGCACGGCCTTGCTGAAATCAACGCCTTGAAAATCGTGCCCTCAATAGGTTGTTGTACCTTCCTTCATGTATGGTCGTCCTCCAACAGAATAGCCTCAAATGTTGCCTTGAAAATCGTGCCCTCACTTGCCTCGATTTCCATGCCCAATTTGTTGTTGTACGGCCTGTACGGATTCGTACAGTACAACCTGTCCTCAGCGATAAAAAACAGCAACTCCTAAACAGAAGTTCCTCCTTGAGAAATGTGCCCAATCTCCCTTGGAAACCGTGCCAAAAATCTGCTGCCCACTTTCCTCTTCAAACTCTCTCTCAATCTCTCTCAATCTTCTTCACTTGTCTTGCACACAACCCTAGGCATTCTCTTATAATCTGAAAGTGACCTTTCACCTTCCAAGTGTCTTTTCACCTTCCCCATCCCTAAATCCAATGGCCAAGATCTAATCTTGCCTTTACATGATCAAGGGACATGATTCATTCCCTCCAAAATAAATGACTTAAAATATTAAAGTACAAATTCAATTTATAACATAAGTGCACTTTATGAAATAGAGTCACTTTAATATTAGAAGGTACACTTAATAAAAAGTCACTTTAATAAAAGAACCATTTTATTACAACTTTATGAAAACCCATTACAAAGTCAAGTGCCTAGTGGTGCAAATATAAGGTCACTTCCACATACAAGACAAAACATGCGGAGTACCTCCTGAGCTATAAAAGCTTACATATTACACACGTGTTCATTGTTCATGCAACATGTGCCACTGAAGAATATCTAGGAGGTTGCAAACCCTATACCTAGGATTGCATTGCATATTTTGTGGGCGGCCTAGCTGCAGGAGCAATTATATTTTGACAGAGTGCCCTGAATTTCTTCGTATCAACGTCATTTAATGCAAAATGGCCATGGGATTTACAAAATGTGGTCATAATAGAAATTCTTGCAAGAATTGTCCCAGATATGGTTCTTTAAAATCTGTCACGAGAAAATTTTCATCATATTTTGACCACTCATTTGAGTACGTCTTACTCTCTTGATGCTTGGTTCACACATGGGACGCATCTCTTGGAGGGTGCACATGTGGAGAGAGACTCATTTACTATTTTTGGAGGTTGTTATATGGTCAATCCCTCATCTAAAGGATGTGCCCTTCTCTCTAGCTCTCTTATTAGAGGTGGTTTCCAACTAACTCCATTATTTTATCATTGTTTGACTTGTCTATTGGAGTTAGTTACTTGAGAGCTTCATTGTATTGTTTTTCTTGGATATGTTATTGTAATCTCTTAGAGGAAATTGTGGATCTCAACAACTCATTGCTACTTTTAATAAAGAAGTTGTTGAGAGGGTTATTTTATTGTTGTTCCTTGGAGGACCAATGAATCTAGGAAAACAAATACTTGTTTATTGTAAAGGGAGATAGAGTTGAAACCTATATAAGGGTTTACTCTCTCTATTTGTAAAGTGTGAGTGAAAGAACTTCCAAGCTTTGGATTAAAATTGGTTTATCTTTGCCTAAGCTATAGTGGAATGCATGTACAACTTTGTTATATGTGTGGCAGAAATTCTTGATGCATATTGGTAAGTTTATACTGTAGGTTTGGATTGTCAAAGTCAATTTGGGAGCCATAGAGGAGTAATCTTGCTAAATTGGAAGAGTTATTCATAAACTCTCTTTGTCAGTTTTTCCTAAAGAGAAGAAACCCATGCCCTAGAACATCCTTTTGTGAGTGAATGCATAGTTTTTATCCTTAGATAAGGCCACTCTTGGATTGATTTGGTTGTGTAGCTCACCATAGAGTCCCTTCCCTTCCATCAATTGTAATATTTTGTTTGCCAAATCTAGGGCTGCCAAAGGCTTGTATTTTACAACCAAAACCAACCCCTAGATCTCTTAAAGAATTTCCCTCTAAAGTTGAATGCATGACCCCATAGCCCAAAAAAAATAAGGCACTAGTCTTCCCTTTCATCCACCACCAAAAATACAAAACATTTTCAATTTCTATTTCTATTTTCTAAGCTCCATTGCTCCCACTTCGTACTACATATCTTGAACTTAGTTAACCATAGGAATTCCACCCTAGGCTAGAGTTCACCTAGTCTAAAGAGAGAAAGGCAAGGCTACTAAGGTGATAGTGGGTAGCTTGTCTAAGTTGCCCTTGGAGTCTTACAACTTGTGCTTAGGGACTTTTGCACCAAGTGAGGACCTGGGAGGTAAAATTTTGGTGTCGTTGCCGGGGACAAAGTCCATTTCCCAAAAAATTTGAAGACCATGCTTCATGATATTTTCATGGGGTTTTTTTTTAAGATCTTTTCACCTCATTTGGCAACTCCACGAAGGGAAGAAGTCCTTTTCCTTGCAAATTTTGAAGACTTGTTGCTTGTAGGGTGAAGTAAGCAACATTGTCAAGGCATTAAAGATTCACCTTGGCAACTCCAGTCCACATCAATAGTATTGATATGAGGTATGAATGTTATACATTTTTCAGATTTTATATCAGCACCTCATTTTGAGGATTGAAGAAAACTATTTTGGCATTATCCAACGAAGAACAAATGGAGTACCAAAATCATTAAATTGAGGTTTGCTATGAAAAGAAGAAAGAAATAGATGATCTAATCCTTGTATTTCATAGCAATCCCTCATAAGAGTTGGGAGCTGAAATAAGCAAGAAAATTGAAGACTTAAATGCCCTTTTGACTCATTAGAGGAGCAAGGGTATGGCAGCTCCTCCTGAAGAAGATACTTCCACTTCATCCCCCATAGAAGATCAAGCACATGAAGAATCACTTCATGAGGAAGATATTGTTGGAGAAGAAAGCATGCATTCATCCACTCAAGAAGACAAATGTTTGGTGAGTTGCACTTCTTTCCAAATTTCTGAGTTTTGTGATACATGATTTTGTGATTTGGAAAAGGATAATTCCATAGAGACATCATTTGATGAAGAACATGACAGCCATGAGATTGATGCTCTCTTCCTTATTGAAAAGCAAAGATGGGATAAAGATTGCTTCCATTTTGATGGGGATCCTATCTATGACACAGATGATGACAGTTCTAGGGCCAAAATTGCAGATTTTTGGTCTCTTGGGAAGCCACATAGGCTAGAATTTTTCATAAAAAAAAATTCAGCCATGTTTGATGACTAATAGTGCAGATTTTGGGCAGCATGTGGAGAATGATTTGGATCATAAATATGCAAAAAAAAATCAGCCTTATGTTGTGGATGAGTTAGCTAATGAACAGGTGTCAAATTCAGAAATTTTTCAGCTTTGCTTTCCCACGTGCATTGCAGATTTATTTCAGCCTATGGGCCATGTTTGTGACAGTCAAAATCAGCGTGTTTTCAGTCATTTTCTGTCATAAATAACTCAGAAATTTTTCGAATTTTGGATGTAAAAAATGCAGAAAATTTCCAGCCATCACAACTTCAGATTTCTATGTGTTTTTTTATGAAAATATGGCTAGAAATTACGTGTTTGGTGCTGGAAATTATTGGGGACAGCAGGTTTTTCAATTCAAAATTTGTAATAATAATTTCCAGCCATCCAGTGTGGAACAAGCCCTAGGTTGCGAACAGAAATTTCTATCTAATCATGAATTCTTCACTCGTATTTCAATTTCATACTTGTTTGAAGAAGGGCCATTGTTGGAGCCGCCCACACCTTTGTTGCTTGAAGGTGTGAATGATGTTTTGCATGCAGATTTGTCATTAAAGGGGCATACAAGTGACATTTTGTAGGTTGAGGAAGGGCTGCCATATGCATTTTCCAAACCTTATACCAATCCTCTTCAGTATGGGATCGACTTAGCATGTGCTGGGTTATGCCACTCTTTCAATGATTTTTGTATTGGCTACCATGCCTATGATGTAATTCCATATTGTAACCATCATATTGTGTATTTTCTAGCTCATGTTTACTTGGTGATGAGCATCTCATTGTTTTGGTTAATGACCAAACATAAAGGAAGAGGTTGTGGCATTGATGAGATGAGAAAATGGCTCGATTGGTTGTATGATTATACATAACACTTTCATTTTCATGCTAAGTAGAGTAGGGTAGGAGAAATAAGATCTCTAGCATGAGCATTAGATTTCATTTCATGTTCTTTTGGCATTGTTAGTTTTACATCTTTCTTCCTTGTAAAGCCAATTATGATGTAATGGACCATATGGACATTTGTATGTTGGTGTTTAGGGATGTGATGTCGATCCATCCCACCACATGATTTTATTCCATTTTGCTTGGAGAGTCTTTTTAACAAGTATCACAAGAGATTCTAGGGTTCTCATGCAGTCTTCTTCAAAGAGCACATGTCCTCAAGTTGGAGCCAGTTGTTACCCCTCATATTGCATGAAAGGTAAATTTGTGACTTTCATCACATAACAAGATTTTCCAGATGTTATACAAGGATGTTGATGGACTTGAGGTATACACCTTCTATTTAGTTTGGAGATGATGCACGTTGGTTGAGCTCATCATAGTGCTGCATGGGATGTTACACATTGGTTCAGTGGCTTATGCGGTGCTTATGTGGTGGATCGTCTTGGTACCTATTTCTCTCTTCACGGTTGTGCTTGATGCTTAGATGGATAGTGGTGACATGCTCTTTCCTATGATATTGGTGGATGGCCCATCTATTTGTACTCCACATTGCATGCATTTTCTAGATGGATCAACTTATTTGTCTATCATGCTCCTATGATTATATTTGATGATACAGACAATTACTTTCATAGAGTGCTCACCTTGCCATGTGGATTTCATACACACTGCTTGATTCTTGGAGCACCCTGGGGTTTTGGTGTTGATTTGACATGTTCTGGCACTTGATCATGAGGAGTGCTCCACTTCCCCATTGATGGCTTCATGAAACATACATTGTGGATTTTGAGGAGTTGTAACTCCTGCATTGGGAGTTGTGACATTGCCTAGGGCGATGTGACCTTTTCCTTGGGTGTTGCAGCATTGCCAGGGCGTTGTGTCCATGCATTGGGCATTGAGACTTGTGACACTTGCATTGGGAGTTGTGACTTTCCTTGGGCGTTGAGACAGTTTCCTTGGACATTGTGAGAGGTTACTACCTTGGGGTTTTATTACATCTACATGTGCCATTGGTGAAGTTTATTACACACGTGTTCATTGCTCATGCCACATGTGCCATTGAAGAAGATGTAGGAGGTTTTGAACCTTGGATCTAGAGTTGCATTGCATATTTTGAGGGCGACCTAGTTTAAGGAGCAATTATCTTTTGATAGAGTGCACAGAATTCCGCCAGATCAATGCCATTAGATGTAGGATGGCCACAGGGTTTTCAAAATATGGTCAAAATTCTGGAAAAAATTGACACAGTTGTGGTGCTTTTAAAATCTGTCGTGAGAAAATTTTCACCATATTTTGACCACTCGTTTGAGTACATCTTATGCTCTTGATGCTTGGTTGACACATGGGACACATCTCTTGGACGGCACGCATGTGGAGAGAGACTCATTTACTATTTTTGGAGGTTGTTGTATGGTCAATCCTTCATCTAAAGGAGGCATCCTTTTCTCTAGCTCTCTTCTTGGAGGTGGTTGCTAACTAACTCCATTATTGTATCATTATTTGACTTGTCTGTTGGAGTTAGTTACTTGAGAGCTCCATTGTATTGTTTTCCTTGGATATTTTATTGTAACCTCTTGGAGCGAATTGTGGATCTCAACAACTCATTGCTACTTTTAGTTAAGAAGTTGTAAAGGGAGATAGAGTTGAAACCTATATAAGGGTTTACTCTCTCCATGTGTAAAGTGTGAGTGAACGAGCTCCCAAGCTTTGGAATAAAATTGTTTTAACTTTGTCCAAGCTATTGTGGAATGCATGTACAACTTTGTTATATGTGTGGCAGATATTCTTGGTGCATATTGGTAGGTTTATACTGCAGGTTTGGAATGTCAAAGTCAATTTGGGAGCCATAGAAGAGCAATCTTGCTACATTGGAAGAGGTATTCATAAACCCTCTTTGTCACTTTGTCCTAAAGAGAAGAAACCCATGCCCTAGAACGTCCTTGTGTGAGTGAATGCATAGTTTTTATCTTTAGATAAGGCCACTCTTGAATCAATTTGGTTGTGGAGCTCACCATAGAGTCCCTTCCCTTCCATCAATTTGTAATATTTTGTTTTCCAAATCTAGGGCTGCTAGAGGCTTGTATTTACAGCCAAAACTAGCCCTTAGATCTCTTAAAGAATTGCCCTCTAAAGTTGCATGCATGACCCCATAGACCAAACAAAATAAGACATTGATCTTCCCTTTCATCCACCACCAAAAATACAAAACATTTTCAATTTTTATTTATATTTTCTAAGTTCCATTGCCCCCACTTCATACTAGAACATCTTGAACTTAGTTAACCATAGGGAGTCCCCCCTAGGCTAGAGTTCACCTAGTCTAAAGAGTGAAAGGCAAGACTACTGAGGCCACAGTGGGTAGCTTGTCTAAGTTGCCCTTGGGGTCTCACAACTTGTGCTTAGGGACTTTTGAGCCAAGTGAGGAACTAGGAGGTAACATCGAGCATTAATGAACGTGAGACTACACATTATTCATGGGAGCAGCCTTTAGATTATGAGAACATTCCTTTTATCTGAAGGATTTGTTCCAAGCCAAGTCATTTGGCACATCTTTGCCCCCGATAATAAAGACAAATTGAGGCAAGTCCCGCCCATCCCTCTACTTCATCAAAGCTTGAAGTTCCTTTGGATTGGCAAAAAGTCAAAAATAAGGTCAGAGGAGGCTCAAAGGCACCAAATCCAAAACAATCCGTTGAAAGCCAAGGCAACAGATCTGAAATTGTTTCAAGGCTTCGAAAACTTCATCTTATATTCTCTATTGGAGAATAAAGTCTTTGAGGAAGTTTCTCCACTGGAGGCTTATTACCAAAATTCAAATTCATCCACAAAAGAAGGGACAAAATCAAAAGCAGAAAGCCCAAGAGAAGTTGGTTTTAGAAACAACCCAATCTCAAGGCCTGAAGTTTATTAAGGTGATTCTCTCACAGCTTGAAGCCAACTTACAACAAGCTCATGCTTCATCCTCTCAAAAGAATCCAATGATGAAGTGGAATCAAAATCACTCCTCTCCTCAAGATCGCTAAATGTAAGACAATTGTCACGAGGAAGGAAGTGATCAACACTCTGGTCCCAAAGGGAAGCTTGGAATTCCTTAAGATTCCAAGCCTTGTTTCTTTTAGGATCTCTCTAAAGAAAAAGAGAGGTAAAAAAGCAAGCACAAAATCTCTACAAATTTTAGGCCAATTATTAGTAGACTCAGGCTCAAACCCTAATAGATATAAAGTTGGTGGCAGTTTCACAACTCCTTTAGCTTCATCAAATCTATTTCAAATGTAGATCTCTAATCTCTAGTCAACCAGATCCTATTGTACTTTCATCAAAGCTTTTGAAATCCTTGTAAATGTCTTGGAAAATATATAGAAAGGCTCCATTTACCAAAAAAGCATGCAAAAGTTCATTCTTAATTGGAAAAAAAAACCACCAAGAAAGGACTAGGGAGTGAATACTTTCTCTTTCTTCTTTCTAGTGACAAGAATACATCCTCCTACTCATCCAAGCAACACCTCTACAAAGTCTACTAAATGTGGATTGTGAAATCTTTTTCTGAAATATAAAATATCTTAGAAGGTTGTCAGTACCAAGTGAAACATAAAAGGGTCTAGACTCTAAAGAAGGCTTCTCTTAGATTTGAGGCTATCTCTCCCCCTTACGAGAAACTCATTTCCCTCATTGTCCCTCGCAAAGGCAACAAATTCTCATTTGGCTTCCTTGTTGCTAAGTTTTCGTAAATCTTTCATTCATGATTTGAATTGGATCATGCACCTCCTACTCTACTTCTTACACATCAACATAAGTATTAAGTACACCAGACATTATCAAAACCAGAAACAACTTGGTTTTTGAAGAAGCTTACATGAAACACAACTCAATCTTAAGAGAAAGAGGCAATGGCAACTTGTAAGTCACCTCAAGTCAATAATAATAATAATCTATATCCATAAATAACTCCACTAACATCAAAACAACATTCATGTTTTAAGGAGTGCATCGTCATAACCATTTATACAACATTGCAATTATACCACTTGGAACCATAGCCACATGTAATACATCATAAAGATCCATTATTTCTCAAAGTGCCATCCAACCATTGAATATTTACAAAATCAAATTAAAAGTTATAATCAAATATTTATGAATGCACTATCTACATATATTATTAGTGCAATACCTTATGATGTATATTTCAGGTTGTATGTTAATGTTGTATGTTGTGATGGCGTCCCAACTTTGTAAAATGGGAGAAACTCGGAAATAGCAGCTCATCAACAAGCTCTTGCTTAATTGGTAAAGTAGGAGTGTCTCATACCCTCCAACGAGGTTTAAATCCCCCAAAGACACGTTCCACCCCTTGTGGACCATCTCACCTATGCAAACAGACAGTTTTATGTGGTTGGGGCTAAGTGCAAGTCCTCGATGAATTTGGTAGAATAGATACAGCTTCTCGGTTGGAGGGATCTTTCAAAATTCAAAGTGTTCGCTATTGTCAGCCAGCTACATTCCATTCTAATACTCCCAGAATGGGAAAGGGCAGATTTGCCACAGAGTGATAATAGGAAAAATCTTGTCAAAAAGAAAAACAAATGGGAGCTCAAGGAAAAGAGCCTATTAAAAAGGGATGTATTACTTTGGGTACATAAAATACTTCCTAGACTGTCCACAACATCAAGTCATTTGGTACAAACCCAAACTTATATTAGAATGTAAATAAAGAAGATAAGTGGACTTGATTGCCCAAAGATAAATTGAGGGGTACTATGAAATGACAAGTGGAGAAATATAAAAGAGAGAGAAAGTACCAATGAAATATAAAAGAGAGAGAAAGTACCCTTGAGTGAAAAGTAACACCTCACTTCAATGCATTATATCTTTCACCAACCTTCACCTACCCTCTTTCTTCTATATAAAGTCCATTTTGAGATTAGAAAGAGATTACATGTTGGAAGACAAACATGTCCACATGGGGAAAAGCTTCCTTCCTAGTTGTTGCACTTTATCTATGCTTCATGGGCATGACTCCAGGCATTTGTTAGTGGTCATCTTCAAAGTTGGTTTGTGTGCACAAGTTGTTATATGCCTAATGGAGTAATCCAGGAAGAGATGAGATTGTTCCCATGCATGCATGAAAAGAAAAGAGCTCTACGAAATGATGATATGCAATCAATTGCTTCCAATTTGATACATGCATATGCATTTTGACTCTAGCCTTATATTAATGGCTTCATTCAGCATATTCATTGAATACAGTAGTTGTTATCTACTCCCATGAGGGAAACAAATCAAAGATAGAAGCAAGAGACTTACTAGTATAGCCTAATGTGAGCATCCCTTGTTCCAGCAAGGAGGTTTGCAGGAAAACTTGATATATTTACCCTTGACACAGTTCCTGCCAGCAAGAAGACCTTGTTCTAGTGAGTAGGATAGCAAAGTAATCGTGGTTGTTGCATTAGTACCTTCATATGGAAGTCAAGTGATGTTAGAAGTTAAAACCCTTACCTTTACCTAGTGAGAAGGCTAAAAAGGATTTTTTGTTGCAAGGTTTTGAGAGGAATACATGGCTTTGGATGGTTGGTTCATGTCCATATGGTCATTGTTGTCATCCTTATACACACTTGCAAATGTGAGCAAATTCCAGCTCACTTAGTGTGTCCTTGGAGGCACAATGCCTAGGTTGTCACTTTGACTTGAACCTCTTCCGCCTAGGCTTACTCCTATGGAAGCCAAGGGGGGTAGACCCTAGTTACTACGTGGAATTAGGTGTTAATTCTAGGAGTTGGTTTCAATTAGTTTAAAGGTTGGGGGAAAGATCTAGCCTATGATGCAGAGTCAACAATGCAATGTGCAGCAATTCAAGATGACAAGAAAGCCTTTTCCTAGGACAACTAAGACTAGTGCCTAAGATTGGGCAAGGGGTCAACTACAGTTTGAGGGAGATTGATTACAAAGAAGTTACAGAGATTACAAAGATTACAAACACTTTATAACAACTTTAGATACAAATCTACAATTAGATACAAGATGAATGGATGATCTACTTATGAACAAGATACAATAGCTACAACAATGAATATTCTAAAAATTGCCACAAGATTATACCCAACAATAGATACAAAGATACAAGAGATTAACTAACCATATGTTTGCATGTGCAGGAAATAAAGAGATTCAAGACAAGATGACCATCAACACATCAAGCCAAGCATGCTCACAATAGCACTTACTCTATTGGACTGCTTATCAATGGCATAAAAGACACAATTCACTCAATACCCAGTCAAGAGAGTGCCTACAGGTGGATGCGCAACTTTTTTAAGGATCACACCCAAGAGATAAACACCAAAATACTGAAAACGAAATGCTTGAAAGGAAATGTCCAAAAGCACAACTAGTGACTATTTATTGATCAATCCACAACCATAAGATAAGCTTGCATGAAATGTAAATGTGAAATGAAGTGCTTGCAAGTGTA